>APFE031128092.1:88976-116127 GCA_000404065.3 Pinus taeda | reverse complement strand
CTTGAAGCCCTTGAGCTACAGTCTAAACAAACCTCCATTGACTCTGTCAATTTACAAGATGATAACCCTGCTATTGTGCTTAGTCCCATGATTGAACCTGCTGATAATAGTTCTCCATCTTTCTATGTTTCATTGACTATCCATGATAAAATCCTCCACAATGTCTGCTAGACACAGGTGCCAGCCACAATCTAATGCCTAAAACTGTCATGGAAGAGTTAGGCCTTGATATCACTAGACCCTATCATAATTTGTTCTCTTTTGATTCAAGGAAGGTAAAATGCCTTGGATTGATTAAGGATCTAGCCATTACCTTAACCCAGCTGCCTATGAAGAGTATGATGATGGATATAGTGGTGGCCGATGTCCCTCCGAATTTTGGTATGTTGTTGTCTAGAGGGTGGATTAAGAGACTAGGAGGGACATTACAAAATGATCTATCTTATGCAACTGTCCCAGTGTTTGGAGGAGAAAGCAGGAGATTATATAGAGAAGCATAGCTGGCATAGATCATTAGTGATGAGAAGAATCCTACAAATCATCCCATATATGCAGTGGACACTGATTTTGGTGCATGCATTCTTCAAATAGAAGAATCGCAGAAGGCCTCATTGCAGATCAGGAAACAATCAGATCAGGCCGAGCATGATATAGAAGAGAAGATTTGGGAGATGTTTTTTGATGGAGCTTGCACCAAAGAGATTGCAGGAGCAGGGGTGGTGCTAGTATCCCCACGGCAAGAAAGAGCTGAATTGTCCCTAAAGCTGGTATTTCAGGTGACAAACAACATAGCAGAGTATGAAGCTCTGCTATTGGGCCTTCAGGCAACCAAAGACAGAGGAATAAAGAAGTTGAAGGTATTTGAAGATGTTGATCTGATAATTCAGCAAGTAAATAAAACATTCCAAGCAAAGCATCCAAGGCTGAGAGCTTATAGAGATGAGGTATGGAGAGTCAAAGACTCCTTTGATTTTTTCTGCATTTCATATATTCCTAGAGCCCAAAACCAGCTTGCCGACTCCCTTGCTGTCTCAGCTAGTCTGTTTACACCTCCATCTCCTCCCAAACTAGTTTATGAGGTACAAATGAAGTATAGACCCTCTGTGCCTGATAATGCCCACCATTGGAAAGTTTTTGATGATGATGATGAGTTGAATAGGTTTCTTCAAGTCATTGATGAATTTTCTGAAATGAAAATTGACCAAAATAATGATGCTTTGCTAGAAGCTCCCAAGTTCCAGTTTAAAAATAAGATTGGCAAGAATAGCATAGTCCAACTTCCTAGCAACCACATTCCTAAGGGTTTAATTCCTCTTGAGCGATTATTTGATCACAATGATGTGCCTTACAAAGCTGCCTATAAAGAAGACCAAGCTGCTGTGTGTAAGCATAATATAGGAAGCCCAGGCCAGCCCAAATTTATTAATATGTCCGCTAATCTATCTGCTGATCAGAATGTAGAGTATTGCAAGTTAATGAGACAGTTCGCTAAGATTTTCTCTTGGGAGTACAGCGATCTGAAAACATATGACAAAAATGTAATTCAACATAAAATTCCGCTTGAAAAAGACACTATTCCTTTCAAACAGAAGCTGAGACCAATGAATCCGTTGCTCCTTCCTCTGGTGGAGAAAGAAATTAAAAAGTTGATGGCTGCTAAGATAATAGCGCCTCTCAGATATTCTAAATGGGTGGCGAATCTGGTTGTCGTGAGGAAGAAGAATGGAGAAATCAAACTGTGTGTTGATTTCAGGAATCTAAATAAGTGCTCCAAAAAGGATAATTATCCTCTGCCAAAAATGGAGCATTTGTTGCAACAAGTCTCATGTGCCAAAGTAATGTCTTTTATAGACGGATTTTCAGGCTTTAATCAAATCGCTGTGCATCCAGATGATCAAGAGAAGACATCATTTACCACGCCTTGGGGCACGTTCATGTATGCTAAAATGCCATTTGGACTGATGAATGCTGGAGCCACCTTTCAGCATGCTATGGATATATCTTTTGTGGGAGAAAAGGATAAATTTTTGCTAATCTACCTTGATGACATAACAGTCTATTCCAGCAGCCATCATGAGCATTTACAAAATTTAAGAAAGGTGTTTTTGAAGTGCAGAAGGTTTGGGATTTCACTCAATCCCAAAAAATCCCAATTTGCTTTGGAAGAAGGCAAACTGCTGGGGCATGTAGTGTCGGCTGCAGGTGTTCAAATCGACCCAGAAAGAGTCAAAGCAATTCAGGCCTTGGCTCTCCCTAGATCAAAGAAAGATATACAATCTTTTCTGGGCAAAATCAACTTTGTAAGGAGGTTCATTCCTAATTTTTCTGAGCTAGTTAAGCACATAACCTCCATGTTAAAAAAGGGAGCAGAGGTAAGATGGACTGATGCAGCAAGGAAATCTTTTGATTCCATTAAGAAGGCTATTATGCAAGCTCCTACTTTAATAAGCCCTGACTATAGCAAGGAGTTTCATCTGTTCTCATTTGCCTCTAAGGACACAATCACAGCTGTTCTGTTGCAGCAAGATGAAGCAGGTCAAGAGCATCCAGTGGCCTTTTTCAGCAAGAACTTAAGGGATGCTGAGTTAAGGTACGATATTATTGAAAAGAAGGCTTATGCTCTTGTCAAATCTTTGAAAGCTTTCCGAGTATACATCTTGCATTCTAAAATAGTTGCATATGTGCCTTCTGCTGCAATAAAGGATGTATTAACGCAGCCTGATGTTGATGGAAAAAGAGCGAAATGGATTGCAAAAATGATAGAATTCAACATAGAGCTGAAGCCCACCAAGCTGGTAAGGGGTCAAGGGCTTGCTAAATTGTTGACTGAGGAAAATTGCGGGTCTTTGGACATTGATTTCTTGTTCAATGTAGCAGAAAATGGTCAAACAGAAGAGCATGAAACAGCCGAAATGAAGAGAGAGCAGTCAGTGCCCAAGAACCTAGCTTCATGTAGCTGGTATGCTGCAATAATCAATTTTCTCTTAAGGCTTGAAGTCCCTTCAGATTTCTGTCAAAGTCAAGCAAGAACTTTAAAACTCAAGGCAACAAAATATTGCATCAATGATGGTTTGCTTTATTGGAGGGATCCATCTGGAGTGATTTTAAGATGTCTGGACAAAGAACAGTCAATAGTAGTTATGCAGCAGTTCCATGACAGCATGTGTGGACATCATTATTGGATAACTACGGCCCAAAAGATTCTCAGAGCCGGATACTATTGGCCCTCTTTATTTTCTGATGCTTTTGCTTTTGTTAAATCTTGTGACAAGTGCCAGAGATTTGAAGGTAAGCAGCAGTTGAAATCCCTGCCCCTAAAGCCAATAATTGCAAAGGA
Organism: Pinus taeda; assembly: GCA_000404065.3. Classification (NCBI taxonomy): domain Eukaryota; kingdom Viridiplantae; phylum Streptophyta; class Pinopsida; order Pinales; family Pinaceae; genus Pinus; species Pinus taeda. The sequence continues at coordinate 112,790 of APFE031128092.1, read as the reverse complement.
CCTTTTCAGCAGTGGGGCTTGGATTTTATTGGTGAAATCAACCCACATTCCAGTGGCTAGCACAAAAAATATTTTCAGCAGATTTGGTTGCCCGAATAAGCTAATAACAGATAACGCAGCAGCATTCAGGGAAAAAGAATTGGTGGAAATGTGTGATTCGATGGGCATTAAACTTGTTCATTCCACATCCTATTACCCCCAATGGAATGGTTTAGCAAAATCCTCTAATAAAAGTCTGATTAGGATAATTAAGAAGCTGTTAGAGGATAATACAAAGAATTGGGATGCCAAGCTGAAGTATGCACTTTGGGCGAACAGAGTGACTATCAAGAGATCTACAGGCTTCTCTCCCTTCAAGCTGGTATATGGTGCTGATGCCATTTTTCCAATTCAACTTACACTCCCAGTGGAAAAGTTGCTTCAAACAGCGCAGAATGAAGAGTATGATATGGAAAATAGAATCACTGATTTAACAGAATTGTATCAAATTCGAGAACAACTGGTTGAAAAAGCTACAACACATCAGCAAAAGGTCAAGGAAGCCTTTGACAAGAAGGCAAAAAGAAACAATTTCCGGGTTGGGGATTTGGTCATGAAATGGGATGCTTTTAAAGAAAATAAAGGCAATCATGGGAAATTCGATGCTCTTTGGACAGGCTCGTTCATTATTTCACAAATTCAAGGGAACAATACCTTCATACTGAAAAGTATGGAAGGGGAGACAGTTTTTGATGGCCCAGTTAATGGGCGGTTTTTGAAAAACTATGTCATTTAAGGTCTCTGGCCTTAAAGCTGTAAATATTTTGCTTTTATCAGTTGTTAGTGTAGCCATAGTAGACTCCATGCCCAATGGAGCACTAGGAATTTTTGCTAATTTGATTTGTTGTGGGAAAGGCATTGATCTGCAGGTTCTTGAGACCTCACAGGGAGGATCTCATCCCCAGAAGGAGCCAGTGTTAGCTCTGTTATGTAAAAGGATAATAAAATGGATTCAAGCACTCTCAAAGGCTGCAAACACACCTAATTTCATGCCAGGCGAACCATTTCTGATGTTCAATTCTCCAAATTTTGGCTAAAATCTTCCTACCGGTTGAAGAAGTTGCAAGAGGAAAGCCCTTGGAGGAGCGGAAATACACTACTGGGAGGCACATATACTCTAAATTCATGAGAAATCTCAAATCGCAGGCTTAAGGGTCCAAAATCATATCAGCCATTGGATCTGGCCGATCAACGATCCAGATTGCGTCGACATACCGCAGTCGGAGCAGGCGGGCAGTGGCAGCGACGCAGGAGACCTCACCGATGTGCGATCGTCGATATCGCACCGGCGGGTCGCAATGGAGGACTTACAAGAGGTCTGGGCCTTTATATTATGCGATCGCCGATATCGCATCGACGCTTACAAAGGGGGCAGGGCCTTTTGCATGGTTATGTTTGCGATGCGATAAGCCGAACCTGATGGCGCTATAAATTATTTCTCATAAATTTTCGGGTCCGCGGTGATATCGCTATCGACGCTTTTAAAAGGGGCGGAGCTTTTATACAAGGCATGTATGCGACCCGATGGGGTCCGGGAGGTAAAGTTTATATATTTTCAGTTCCGGCGAAGGCATTTCTTTGTGTTTTTCAGTGTTTTTATATATGTTTCCAAATATGAGGAATCGGTGGTATGGGCCCATTTCGCAGTCGGCATATCGAAATCGGAGAAATCATTGGTGCATAGCAAATTGCATGTATGGATGCCGATGCGATGAGGCTCGGACCCGATGGGTTTTCAAAGCAGAATGGCATAATATTTGAGGTCCGCAAAAGCCATTTTTTATGATTTTGGGACACTTTTACATGTATTTCGAATACAATGAAACAGAGGATTGGCCGGCTAAGATATGCAATGCGACCCGAAAGGCGGACCTGATAGAAAAATATATGTGTGTGGGCCCTTGATATTCAAAAAATATCAAGGTGGGCGGTATTTCTCAGTGGCGCGAAGATGATGAAAGCAAGCATGCAGCAGTACAACGCAGTAGGTAGCTGCCTTCAAATAGTAGTATGGCCGAGCAGGAAAGAGGACGTGCCCCAAACAGATCAACATTTATCAGTCATCATGGAGCCATTTTAATGTTCAGCGACTGCAGTTAATCAGCAGTATGGCCGAGGAGGAAGTAGGACACCGCAAATCCAGTCAAAGCATTCAATGGCTATGGGCTTCACCCATATTTCATTCCACCTACCCAAAAAGGACCGCAGAGCACCAGAGAGGGACAAATCTATTCAAAACATAGTCAAATTTGTATCAGAGGGCCATTCTTAAATGTAAATATGGTTGGTGGCCATTTATGGGCTCCTCCACGCATTGTTAAACAGAGATATTTTGTATTGTAACACTATATATACTCAGAACTCAGATGTAATCAGATGATGAGTGTTTGATGAATGAGAGCTTATTGTAGCCTTCTAACTTCTGGAGACTGTAACTACTTTGTAACCTGCAGCGTCTGGTCTTCATTTCCAATTGATACAAGCTTCTTTTGCTGTCAATTGCTCACTTTCCATTTCTTCTTCTTGTTCCAGGCTGTGCCTGTTTTGCATTCGTTCATTTGCTGTAAATGTTAGCATTAGAGGGGTTGTCATCCCACCTCTGTGTTAGAATTTGGCATGTATAACTGAACATGTATGCAGGTTTCTGTTGTTGTAATGCATAGAGAGCTGTCATCCTGTCTATGTATTAGAAACCATATTTACAGACCTTTACTGGTCCTCCAGCCATCACAGGGTCCTGTGCATCCGCTGGGGAGATTAGTTTTCTTCATTATCACCTTTACCTTAAGCTGTGAGTAATTGGTGCTTAAAAGCCTTGTAGTCTGGGGGTGTTCACCCATGTCTGGGGTCAATCATAGTAGAAGCGGTTATCTGGCTTAAAGGTGCTGCACATCCTCCATTTATCCATCATTTCATCCGATAGAATTGTTAAATTTTTAATGTTCCTGAGCATCACTGATATACAACCTAGGTGAGTTTCTTGGGGTGATAACACTAAGCATATCATAATAAAGTAATCTAAGGCAGTGTGGCATCATTCTTCATCACCACCAAAAATGCCATGTTTCCAAGTATCATATAGCACATGTAGTAATGGCATATCAATAACCATGTCTTAGCAACATCATTATTTATACAAAGAAGAGTTATCACACCAACACTACTTCATCAAGAACTTATTTCAATATGAATCTCAAGTAGATATCATGATCAAGAACATAAGCAACATCACAAACATAATGCCAACAATGCATTATTAGAAGAATAGCAAATTATCCCCCTGAACCTGTGCCAATTGTTCACTGTCAGATCTGATCATATCATCTCATATATCAGTAAGAATCATCAAAGTATCTTCATCAACCAATCATCTATCAAGATATCAACAACTTATAAAGACCAAAAGAACTTCTAAATAGCATCAACATATTGTAATCATCAACTGTCAGAATAGAAAAGCCAAACAATAATTGACTGAAGCATATCAGACCCTTTTCCTAAGTTTGTCCCACTATTTCTTCACTACACCAAGATATACGCAATTGTTTAGTTCAGAACTCATGTATACACGTGACTTTTCTTTATAGGATCTGCATCGAGAAAGTGAAATACTAAAATTTCACACCTTCAACTGCCCCTGAGTATGTTATGTATGTACCTATTTATTGTTACTGCAAAAGAGGCACTATCAGTAGTATAAGCAACCTGAAAATAAAAAACAACCATGGGAATCATCATCAAGATAAAACATGTATTACTCCCCCTGAGATTACACATCACTTATGTTGAAGACCCGATAATCATCTTATGTTTAAATGAGTTCAAGTACCTCTCACCACTTATGCAGTCATTGATATAAATATTCATTTAAGAATAATGGACTGCAATAGGCACCATCTTGTTTTACTCTAAGTCTGAATCTTTCTCATATCTATGAGAATTCCGTTCTTCAAACACATATAATTTGTATGGATTTCTATATCCTCTTGCTATGAATTTCCTATTTACTTCATTCATAACCTTACATTTGGTTGATGTAAACACAATTATATTTCCCTTATATGCCATTTGACCTACACTTAGAATATTCTTGCTTAGTCCTTGCACTAATAAAGCATCCGCTGCTCCTCTAGTTTTATTAATTTTGGCTTTACCTTATCCTAGAACTTTTGTCGAAACATTAGTTCCAAGAACAACAGTACCATGTTGGTTTTTCTTGAGAGACTCCATTTTACTCTTATCTCTAGTCATGTGATGAGAACATCCACTATCTATGTACCATTCATCTTCTTCTTCAAATAAGCAGAGAGAAAGATCACACCTTATTTGCTCTTTTTCTTCCTTCTTATTATGAGAAATGTTGGTGGATCCATTTTTTTCAGGTCTTCTAACATTAATGTTCTTATCTGGTTTCTTACCCTGTTGTCTGCGATGATCCATAAACTTGTTCCTGCATTCTTTTGCTACATGCCCAAACTTGTTACAAGCATAACATCTTATATGTTTCATATTCCTTCTATTGCAATCAATGGCTTTGTGACCAAACATATTGCAAGAAAAACAATATCCCTTAAAGGACTTGGACGTTTATGATCTTTTTGCGAGATGGTTATTATCTTAAAACATTCTACTTCTGCAATTAGCTGCAACATGTCCATAATTATGACATATAGAACATTCAACATTATTGATCAGAGGACAAAATTGATTAACACTTCTATATTCATGAGTAAATGATTTCCTTTGAATATTTTCTTTCCTTGGTTGTTGATGAGGTTGACTTCTTATCTCTTTGTTGAGCATTTCAGATTTTGCACTAGAATTCATTCCCTTAGCTTGCGAACTAGATTATCCTTCAACAGTTTCATGAAAACCAAGACCATCTTTGAAGGTGGAATAGCTTTGACTACTATGAATATTATATAAAATCTTAGTACTACCTTGAAATAGCAAATGTTTATCTTTTTCTTTTAATTTAACTTTTAGGATATTTACCTCAACCTGATATTGCTTTTCCTTTTCTAGATATTACTTCTTCACAATTTCTTCAACCTTTCTTCCTTCCTCCAATTTTTGTTTTAATTTGATAATCTCTTCTTTCAGCCCATTTTCTTGTTCTTAAAATGCTTAAGTAGTTCTTCATTCTGCATATCTTATTTTTCAAGATCTTCTCTTAGAGAGACAACCTCAGCTTCAAGACCTTCACAATATTGGTTAGATACTATACCAACATGATCCTTGTTATCATAAGCCTGCAACTTATCTTTAAGATTAACAATCTTTTTCAAAGCGAGATCAAGTTTTGTTTTAAGAAAAAAAAAATTCTTCTAACCTGTCTTCTTTTGAATCAACAACTCCATCTATCATTTTGGACACATTGTTAGATATAATATTACCTGAGAAATATTCCTTTGGGACTTTTTCATGTATTGCTTGTATCTTATCCCACACTTGCTTTGTAATAGTATAATGCATAAACTTATTCAATATTGAATTATATATGCTATAAAATATGTTACTCAAAGCCTTACTGTTATTTTGTACTTCCTTGTCTGATGGAGGAAACTTGGTGTAACCATTGCACATTAGACGCTAGACATCGAGATTCATTAGATTATCCTTCATCTTTTCTTTCCGTTGTTGATAATTATCTTTTCTCAACATAGGCACATCTGTATTTTCCATTGATTCTAACTTTCCTTGATATGCTGCTTCAAGAGGCATCATTTTTTAATATGTTTTCTCTTTAGAGTTCTTACTTTCACTTTTACCCATAAGTGCAAGCTCGGCGGTTTCACTATCATTATCACTATCATTGTTGCATAGACAATAAAATGGATCACATTTTGAACAATAACCCATACCTTATGATGCTTCGTCTTATTCATTCTTGATCAATAGAAAGCAGGTTTCTCCCAAACTTGAATATTTGCTGACATATGTAATTGTTACTGCATCTTATATATTCATGTCAAAGTTTTCAACAAAATTACCCTTTTATTCTAGGTCATAAAACTCATTATTACTTTTATCTTCAAATGCCATAAGTAAGTGACAATCTTGATCGGACTCACCTTCTTCACCATTTGAAATACCATCACTATCTACATGTGAATAAAAACTTCTCTTGTTTTCAAACCTCTTCCTATTTACTTTTGCAGCTTCTTTTCCTTTCTCTTGATTTTCTCCATAGGGACACTTAGCAACGTAATGACCAACTCTACCACAAGAAAAACAGTTGAAAGGAAGCTTACCTCTTAATCTTCGTGTACCCACTTGGATTTTTTTACGAAGTTTGCCTCTTCTTCTTCTAATACATAACAATATTCTTCCTTTTCTTTTCCTTTTGCAGTAGCTTTGAAGGTTGCTTCTCTCATGTCTGAAGGACCACCTTTTCTCATCTCAAACACTGTCAATATTCCATGGAGTTGATCAAGTGTGAGAATTTTCAGATCCTGCATGTCTTCAATAGAAGATACTTTGGAGTCGAACTTCAAAGCCAGAGATCTCAAAATCTTTTCAACAATAGTAGCATCTTTTATTTATTCACCAAGATTTCTCATGGAATTAACAATTTCATCTACTCTAATAAAAAATGTTGCAATTCTTTCATCATCATGCATTTTAATGTTTCATATTATATTCTTAATGTTTGAAGTTTAGCACTTTTTACCTTTGTGTCACCCTCATAACTTTGGATAATCTTATCCCACATTCCCTTTGTTATGTTCAACTACATTACCTTCACAAACTCAGACTCGTCCAGACTTCCCAAGATGGAATTTATAACTTTTGCATTGGTTTCCTATTGTTTCTTTTCTACAGTATCTGAAGTAATAGAGGTTGGATATTGATATCCACTTTCAACGATTTCCCATACATCATCTCCTAGTGCCTGCAATTATGCTCTCATCCTAACTTTCCAAAAGACAAATTTAGTTCCATTAAATATAGGAGGTTGGATAGAAAATACTCCTTCGTGACTACTCATCTTGACAGATATCCTTCAAGCGATCAAGCTTCCGCCAAAGGACCTGCTCTGATACCAATTGTTGGGAAAAATACTGAGGGGGGGTGAATCAGTATTTTCAAAACATTAACCTTTTCAATTCATATCATGATTTCTATACGCGACTTTATTGAAGGCAACCTGTATATGTAGGCGATTGTTATTTAGACAATTGGCGTACATCCAATCAACTTACCTTTTCAATTAATTGATATTTTGTTTATCTTAAGCCATTGTGTCAATACTTCATTAAGAATTAAGATAGTAAACATGTGCAATAAGAACAAAATAAGCCATCACACATAAGCAACACACATGAACACCATGATTTAAGGTGGAAACCCAATGTGGGAAAAAAAACCCAACGTTGTTGTCATCTTTGTCTTCTTTAATATAAAGAAAATATTTTTACAATCTTCTACCGGCACAGACTTATACTAGCATGCACGAACCCACCTACATAAGGCTACAACCTTTGCTCATTCTCTAGCACCGATTCAAAGGGAGCACTACCCCCTGATCTCGTTTACCAGCACCCACCAAAAGGGAGCTCGAACCCCCTGATTTGATTTACCAGCTACCACTGGAAGGAAGCTTCAACTCCCTCATTGAAGGCTCCAACCTTCAACACCTTTGGGGACCACATTTCATAAATTTTCATACTAGATCCACTGCTACAACACATCACAACTTGTAGGCCACGTTTCATCAAATTTTCGGATGGGACCCACTACCAACATTTAAGTCCAAAAAAAATCATGAAAACTTAAAATATTACTGTAACTCAACCATTGAACCAACAGAACCAACCAATCACTGAATCAAATAAATCCAAATCATTGAATCAACTGAGACCCAAATCAATCATCTTAAACAATCAGATCATTGTAACGATAATACCAATCAACATATTGCACATCACAGAAACCAGATTATGTTATCGTCAACCCTAATCAACCATATGTCAAAATATTTATGCTACTTTATAGTAGAAAACCCACGTGTGTACTCGCTTTCCATGAAGCATACCCACGTACAAATCTTAAAACACTAATTTATGAAAACTGAACCATTGTCATTCTAAAATAAATACTGAAACATAATTAGATCTATTGCACCATTCTGAAACAACCACAGAACCCTCACTGAAATTCAACAACAATTATCTTCAACATACTTCAATCATTCAATCCTTACTCAAAACATCATTGTTTAAGCCTAGATCATCTAGAAGACTTCATTGACACACAACAAAAACACATCAAGACTAATTAAACTAGTCAGACATCCTTTTCATTAAAACCCTACTTTTTTTACGTGCTTTCCTCAAAAAAATCTGGCATGTATATGTGTTTTTCAATAAACAAACTCATGTATATGTGACTTACCAGTATCACACCTCATGTGTGTATGTGCCTTGCAGTCTATAAAACCTGCGTACAAATATGCAATTTCATAATCAAACCTTCACTACAACACAAAACTTTAGACATAACCAGATCTCAACATACACAGAAAAACCATGTGTCAAGACACTATCAACACAAATCAAATCATATCATAATCAAGATTTTCATCTCAGATCTATTGGATCTTATCCATCATCAAATTCTCGGGTGCATACTTAGTTTTAGATCAAGCAAAACATCAAAAGCTCATTACATGCATATTTTCTTTAGATCTAACTATTCATAAATATTCATCACTTGCACACCTACTACCACTTTGGTCTTCATCTCCTTATATAACTTAGCCCTTATCCAATACCACAAGTTAAAACCATACTCCAGCTGATGATTTTCTTAGATGGGATCAAAACACCTGTTATTAGGCTCAATACCACAAGGAAATACCATGGTAAGGATCCTTGGTATTTAGAATACCATGGTGTGGATACTGTATGTGCCTTTGATTCTTCATATACACGTGTGTATGCAACTTTTCTTAAAAGAACCCATGTATACTTCTTGAAATTTCAACTTTTTCATTCCTTTGCCTCTGAACTTCTATGCCTTTGATCAAATTCTCTATCACAAGTAGAGAAATTTTGTTGACATCTTCATAAATTAGGTTTCCATCAAAGGACAACTCATTAGATAGGTTTCCATCAAAGGACAACTCATCAGATAGGTTTCCATCAAGGACAAGACATAATTCATAATGCCAACAGAATCATATCATAGTAACTTCTCATCACATGTTTACCCCAGTTGGTCGATTACATGGGTAGATGTAGGAGGAGGGTGTTACAAATTCCAATAGAAATATAGAAAGTAATGTGCAACAAAATTGTCTAATATAGCTTGGACAAATATTCACATAACAGAGAAGAGTAGATAGATGAGAGGAGGGCAATAAATACACCTCTTGGCTGAATGGAGACCCTTAGAAGCCTAAGGTTTGAACTACAAAGTTGTAAGGTTGATAATGAGAGGATTATTGGAGCCCAAGAGAAGCATGAAGAAGTAAATGTTGTAATATTGAAAAGTTTATTAGGCCTACAACATCAAAAGAAGCATGAACCTAGTGCCAGTAATTGGAGTAGGCGTAGGTCCAAATAACTCCATATCCCATCTAAAATCTAGAAATATGGACCATGGAGTAACAAGGTAGAAAGAAGTAGCTCAAGAAAGAGTCATAGGAATGGAAACACGGGAACTTTAGTAGACACCTTTGAGGATGGGATTGATAGTTCTAATATGCTATCTAGGATAAAAACTAAATTAGGATTGCATAAGGAGAAGAAAAGGGTTGAGAAATGGTATATTTCATGAAGAAATTAAGAAGGAAAAAACCCCTACTTTTCATGGGGAAGTTAGAAAGAGTAAGGAGGTTGAAGCATCACATCTAGGCCTAAGGAAATATTTCAAGGGGTACAATTACTCTAGAAATATGAAGGCATGAGTGGCCATATTTAATTTGAGAGGAACAAGGCTAGCATATGGTGGGAAGACCTTAAAAATGTCAAGGAATTCAAGAGAAGAAGTTGACTCAGAGTAAGATTGAGAGATATTTCAGGGAGAAATATTTGTTTGAAAGGTACTACAATGGGAAAATTAAATAATTCCATGAGCATAAGTTGGGACAAATTATCATAATATATTATACCAACATATTGATAAAATCGTTGAGATATGTGCCTTACATCAAAGATGAAGAGATTAGAATAAAATGCTTCCTCAATGGATTGCCATAGTCCTATCAAGATATAATAGAATTCAATGAACCAAAAATTCTATAGGATACCATACAAAAGGGAAATTTTTATTATGATTAGTCCAAGCGTAAGATTGAATTTCGAACATGATGGAAAAATAAGGAAAAGATCAATTTTGAAAAGAAGGGATCAAGATCCTCAGACTATAAGAAGGCTGGGAAAATTGTCAAGTTCAACATACCCACCAAAAGTTAGTTCCAACAGAACTTTCCTACTCCAAGTGGGAATAAATTGATTCATCCAACAAAGGAAGAGGTAGAGGAACCAAGGAAGAAGTTTTTCAGGTGTTGGGGATGTAAGGAAGAACATTTGTTACGATATTTTCCACATTGACAGTAAGACAACATGAGGGTGTATAATGTCCAAGAGGCTACCACCGTTAACGATTTGGTTTAGATTGTACCTTAAATTTATGCAGTCATAGAAAATAGGAAAGTGGAACACCAAGCCTCAGTGGTGGAAATGGAAGGTATACTCACTAACCGCTCTATTTTAATTTTAATTGACCCCAATTCTAACCTCAGTTATGTTACTCCACAAGTCATGAAAGCTTATGTTTTGCAAAGGACACATGATGTTAAATCATGGTTGGTTTAGTTAGCCACCCAAGTAAAAATGAAGATGATTGATTATGTTGAATCATACCATTTTGAGATGAGTGGCCTACTTTTCAAATGCACTTTAAATATATTTCACTTGGGGTCTTATAACCTACTAATTGGCATGAACTATTTGGTAGCACATGGGGAAAATTTGGACTATTATAACAAAGCATTAAAATGCAAGGACGATGAAGGAGAACAAAGGTTGTTGCAATGAGTGAAAAAGTTTGTCTCTGTGAAGCATATTTTAGATCTTCAATTAAAGAAATATAGAAAAAAGGGGGATGTCCCTTGTACACTATTCAAGTGACCAGTTTAGAGAAGGAAAATAATTTAAGAATTGAAGATCATCCAATGCTACAAGAACACAATGATGTATTTCCTAAAGAGATGCTAGGACTACCACCTAAGAGGGACATTGATTTCTTAATAGAGTGCACATGAGGAGCAGTGCCTATGTCTGAGAAACCCTATATAATAAGCAGACTTAAGTTAGTGGATCTGAAGATACAATTGAAAGAAATGTTGGACAATGGGTATAATAGAACCAGTGTGTCACTCTAGGGAGTTATCACATTATTTGTGAATAAAATGATGGCACCTTGAGGTTTCATATTGATTACAGATAGTTGAACAAGGAAACTATTAAAAAAAATCCATTACCTAGGATCACCGATTTATTTAACTAGATGAGAAGAGCCATAATGTTTTTCAAGATAGGTTTGAGGTCCTAGTATCATCAAGTCCATATCAAGGATGAGGATATCCACAAGACTATATTTAGGACCATATATGGACACTATGAACCTGTAGTGGTGCCATTTGGGTTGACAACTAAACAAATAAAATTTATGTGCCTAATGAATAATGTTCTTAGAAAATACTTTGTTAAGTTTTTGCTAGTATTCATTGATGACATCTTAATGTATTCAAAGACCAAAGAGGAGCATGAGGAACACCTCAAGACCATGTTAAAAGAGATATGAGACCATCAGTTATATGCTAATCTCTACAAATGAAATTTCTTACAATCACAAGTCCACGACTTGGATCATATTATATCCAAAGAAAGAGTGGAATTTAATCTTGAAAAGATCAAGGCCATACTAGAGTGGACTGCTCCCCATAATGTAATAGAAGTTAGATTTATGGGGTTGATATGATATTACAGTTGATTCATTCAAGGATTCTCAAATATTGAGCACTTAATTGTAGCATTGCAAAATAATGGTGTGAGATTTCATTGAACATCAGATAACGCAACAAGATTTGAACAATTGAAGCACCTTCTCACACATGCCCCTATTTTTTTTTTTAACAAAGTCAGTTTCTTGTATTAGTAGCTGAAGAAAAGATGGGAGTCAGAGCTCCTGAGATACATTAGGTGCTGAGGGCAACCTGGATCAATGGATTTACAAAACAGATATCTCTCCTTGATCCTGCTCCCACTTGTTATGCTTCTAAAACTATCTGGACTACTGTAGATTCTTACATATTGGAACAACAAAATTTGACATTTGCAAAACATTTTTAATCAATTTCTATATGACTAATGTGCCTTAGCAGTAGATTCCTCCGGCTTTTCTTCCCCTGCTACCTGCTTGGCACTTGAGGAGCTCGAGGCTGCATTATTGCGTTTGTCCATCATATATTTCAGGATTGAGATTGACTCTTCCGCATGACTGCACCTGTTTGATAAATGGCTGAATTGTTCATGAAGTGAAGCGACTCTGTGTAGGAAGAGGTCAATTTCTGCTCGATATTTGTCATTGAGGATGCGATTTTGGTCTTCAATTCTTGTTTCCAGAATCCTCTGTTGGTTCTCTAGAACATGCTGTTGAGCCATAACTTCTTACAACTCAACTTGCAGGTCCGCACAATGTAAACAGTCCTCGTTGCGAGCCATAAATTTTGCTAAAGCAGGGTAGAATAGAAGACAGAGGCGAATAGAGAATGGTTGTCCAGTTGAAGAGTTCACAACGCGTGATGCTGAGTTTTCTTGGAAGTAAGAGCAACTGAAGAGAGTCGAAGAGCGACAGCACACACAGAGATTCTTAAAGGCCAGAGCCCACTTGGAGACAAAGGCGAGGGTAAGAGCGATGAGGGGAGAAACAGAATGATGCTCTGAAGTGGAAGGGAGAAAAAAGAATGAGAGCGATCGAAGGATAGCTGCTCGGAAATACAGTCCACCACACAAAGGACAAAGGTCTTCCCGGGTGCAAGAACGACAGTGGATCGAGGAGGAAAATGCACAGAATACTTCCAGAGGGCTCGAATCCTCTTGGCAACGATGGCGGGGATGTGAACGAAGAAGAGGAGAACAGAATGAGGCACTGGAGATAGGAGGGGGGAAGGGAAATATAAGGGAAGGCTGATGAGGGGGAAGGCAGAAGGGGAGAAAGCCAGTCACAGGAGAAATGAGGGAATCCTGAGCGAGGTGCGAGGAGGTCAGAGACCAGACTTGGGAAGTTCGTGAGGCAGGACTGAGAGGATAGGTGTCGGCGGGGCTGATCAGAATGATGAGATTATTAGGCAGATAAAATCTTTGCCATATCCTTCTGCAGATTGTGATTTTGTGGGAAGCCTGAGAAACTTGAAACCGGTCCTTTCTGACAATGCTGACCGATTTGGTACTGAGTTGATTAATTTGGTTCATGGCAAGGGCTCGTGGGTTTCCTCGGAGTTGCAGCAAAAGTTACCTGCTGACCTTTCACACACTCTGTTTGCATAACCGTCGGCCTGCTTGTTGAGATTGCGGATGATATGGTAGTATTGTATATCATCCATTGTCTGATGCGGCAATTGATTGCGCTTATTGATTTGCTGAGGGAGAGTATTGGGCGAATCCTTCCGGTGAACCATGAGGCGGATGACAACAGAGTAATCCCCAAAGATCTTTGTAAATTTTATCCCCATTTTGCTTAACTGAGTTAGTCCCTGAAACAGGGCTAACACTTCAGCTCTATTTTTCGAGGCCTTCCCTAGACCCCACTCGTAATGGAGGATGCGTTCCCCATTGGCATTGATGATTAGTCCCCCTGCTCCAGTTGTACCGGGATTTGATTTGGATGCCCCATCGAAAAAAAGATAAAAGCAATTGCAATTTTGGATCCAGTTAGTGAACTCCTCATCTTTTAATCTGATTTTCCAGGAGTTGATTTCAACCCTGCTATGTACATCCTTCATACTGCCTTTTTGCGCATTGTAGTTTTTTTCCAATATGTAACTTATGAAGTCTCGTTCTTCCACACTATACTTTGTTGCATCTATCTTCCCTGTAGTCTTGACTGAGATAGTTTCCAGGGCGAGATTTTCGACCTTGTTGCAAATAATTCTTATTGCTGAGCTCTTGTCTTGAATTTTTTTTTGATTTCTTTCTAGCCAGATTCACCATAGCAAAGTGTAAGGGAGTGTTCCATACTCTCCTCACCAGATTACTTCTTTTTCTTTCCAGGGGCAGCATTTTCTCCAAATGTAGATTGCCTCAGCTATGGAATGCTGAGGGTTCTAAGGTAAATTACCTGTGGTAGACAGCCTTTTCCAGCAACCAACAGCAAAGGAACATTCTACAAATAGGTGGTGCATAGTTTCTTTGACGTTGCAGCAGTTGGGGCATCTAGATGGGTCGTGGATGCCTCTCTTTTTAAGATTCTCTGCTGTTAAGATCTTGCCTTTCAACAGAAGCCATATAAAAAATTTTACTTTTGGAAGCGCCTCTGATCTCCAGACTATTTTCCAGTGGTTCCATAAATTCATGGGGAAGGTGTTGTTGCATAAATATTGGTGGCCTGCTTTGACTTTGTAGCTTGTTCCAGTTGAGTCCCAACGGAATCCATCTGTCTCATTTTTCTTGATGGGAGCTTTATTGTGCAGGAGGGTCTGAAGATAGCTTAGATTGGGCTTTAATTCACTGGGAATTTCCGAGAAGGACCATCCTGTCCAGGTGTGGGAGTAGGGATCCCAGCTGGAGATTTGAGCCAGATGATGGATACCCCTGTTGTTAAGGAACTTAATGATGGGCATGGCCTCCTTATGCATGTTTATGGGCTGTTGTCCCAGGATTTTATCTGTTCCAATGTTGATGCTAGCTCCCCCCCTCGAACTTTAGAAATATTTTGGATCATAAGAGGTTGGGCTTTTTTGCATAACTGCCAGATTTTAGTGGAGTCTCTGTTGGGTATATTGGAGTCGAAGAGTTGCTACTTGGGAAAGCTTAGGTATTTAGTCTCCAACACCCTTTTCCACCACGATGAAGGTCCTCTTACAAATCTCCATACAGTTTTCGCACCAAAGGCCAGATTTAAGAACTTTGGCGATCTAATACCTAGGCCTCCTCTTTCTTGATTTTGGATGACATGTTTCCAGCTGACTAAATTAAACTTGCTTTTGTCGTTTTCCCCTCCTTTCCAAAGGAAGTGGCGTAAAACAACTTCCAATTTGTGATGGAAAATGGCAGGAACTTGATGAAGGGAGAAACGGTAGAGGGGAAGAGAGGTGATACCTGAGTTGAGGAGAATAAGGTGGCCTGCTGGGTTGAGCCACAGTGATCCCCATTGCCACACCTTCCTCTTTACCTTATCAATGATTTCGTTCCAGGTTCCAGCCTTCAAAGGACCTAGACTCACTGGCATGCCCAGATAAGAGAAGTGGGTCCAATCCAGATTGCATGTGACACAAAATATGTTTGCAATGTTGTGGATAACCTGATTTGAAGTGTTCCATCCATATATACAACTTTTGAGTTGATTGACCAAGCCTCCAGAGTACCCCATAAATTGGTCAAGAAGTTTCTTGAATCGCCTTGCTATTGTGGTGGAGGCTCCTCCAAGTAACAAGGTATCATCAACAAACTGTGAATGATTGATGTTCTTGGCTCCATTCCTGAATTTGATGCTAGCTATAAGGCCCACTCTCTGATTGTGGTCCAAAGCTTGACTGAAAGATTCTGCCATGAGTATGAAGAGATAGGGGGAGAGGGGGCAGCCCTGTCTCAGACCCCGGGAAGACTGGAATGCTTCACCAGGTCTGCCGTTGATCAGGGGGGAAATCCAGGGTCCAGAGATGCAAGCAACATAATGTTGATGAATGGTATCTCAAAACCCATCTTTTTTAAGACAACAATAAGGAAGGAGTGCCTAACTCTGTCGGAGGCATTAGCCAGGTCGAGCTTGAGGACAAATCCTTTTTCCTTCCTAGAGAGGCTTGAATGAATGGCTTCTTGAACAAGGAGGATGGAATCAATGATTTGCCTATTAGGCAAGAAGCCTCCTTGATTTTCAGAGATCAAGGTGGGAAGGAGGGGTTTAAGTCTAGAGGCTAGAATTTTGGACAGAATTTTATAGGAGGAGTTGCGGAGGGAGATTGGTCTGAATCTGGAGAGAGAAGAGGGTCGGTTTTCTTTGGGGATGAGGGCAAGGAAGGTGGCATTGTTGTACCCTCCTATTTTCCCTTTTCTTTGAGCCCATCGAATCATCTTGACCAGGTCTTTTTTTATAAGATTCCAGAACATCCTGTAGAAGCAAAAGGGGAATCCGTCAGGCCCTGGTGCCTTATCAGGATGCAGATTCCAAATTTCTCTTTTGATTTCCTCTTCTTCAATTTCCTTGTTAAGTTTGTTGTTCATTTCCTTTGTGATTCCTTTGGGTAAATGCTGGAGAAAATCAGAATAGTCTTCTTCCCCTTTGGTTTCAGTTAAGAGATCTCTATAATGCTTGGAGGCAACTTTCCTTATGGTCTCTTGGGTGTTGTGCAGATTTCCTTCATTGTCCAGGATTGTGTTGACATTATTCCTGAGCTTTCGAGCAGTGGCCTGTTTGTGAAAGTAGGTTGTATTCTTGTCTCCTTCTTGGAGCCATAATTGTCTGGATTTTAAGCGCCACTTGATTTCTTCCTCCCTATTAATGTGACTCAGCTGTGTATATAGTACATGTTCTTGCTCCTTGCTTTGCTGCGATAGGCCATGTTCTTCGATCCTTAATTGCACACTCTCTAAGTCACTCTTGATTTTCTTTTTGACCTTCTCTGGCTCTTGGTAATTTTCTTTAGCCCATTCCTTTATAACCTGTCTGGTTCTTTTTAATTTGGTTTCCCAGATGAAGCCTGGTGAACCTTCTACATGTTGGTTCCAAGTTTTCTGAACGATATCTCTGACTGTTGGAATCCAATTCCAAAGGGGACTGTATTTAAATGGGATTGGTCCGAGGAGGCAGCGGGTTTCCAGAGTTAGAGTGATTGGATAATGATCAGAGGCTGAGGTATTGAGGATGTTGGCATATCCTATAGAGAAAGAAGAGAGGTACTCAATTTTGATTAAGAATCTATCAAGCCTCTCCATTATATTGTCGGTGCCAATCCTTCGGTTACTCCAAGTATACCTGCGATTTTTGGGAACAACATCAACTAGCTCATGTTCCTGAGCGATAGCCTCCAGATAGCCTTTGAAGGGATCTGGAGTGAAGGATACTCCCCTTTTTTCATTGGCATGCAAGACCAGGTTGAAGTCACCTACTACTATAATGTTTGTGTGCGTCTCCTCATCGATGCTTGTCTTTAGATCGTCCCAGCAAACTTCCTTTTCTCTGTAATGGTTGGGGACATAAAAATTGTATATGATTACTAGGTGGCTGCTTATTCTGCTGTCAAGAGCGGTTCTGATCCAATTCTGGTGGAGATTAGTTGAGGTGCATTTCCATTAACTGTTGTCCCAGATGGTGACAATTCTTCCGAAGGCTCCTCTTGAGTCACTGATGCATCCTAAATATTGTTTCTGCTGATCTAATTTTTTTTTCATTTCCTGTTGTTCTTGTTTTGTCTCCTGGATCAACATAATTTCTGGCTTTTCATTGTGAATTAGGTCTCTAAGGGAAGCAACTTTAGAGGGGTGCTCTAAGCACCTGTTGTTCCAAGATAGGATTTTCATCATTATTTATTGGGCGTGCGAAGAGGTGCTCGCCTCTCTTGATCTTTGTAGCTTGTCTCTATCTCTTGATGCCCCAGAATGAAGGATTCGATTGGATTTTGTGTGCTCATGGCTATGTCTTTATGGGCATTCTCATCCCTGTGTTGTTTCACTGATTTTCTGCCAGGTACCGGTTTTTTGTAAGTGTCGTTGGTTTTTCCATGTTCTTTCAAATAGCTTCTAGTAATCCTTGAAGGAGGGGGATCGATGGGGGGTTGAGATGAGGCGATCTGGGATGGGTGGGGGTCAGAGGGCTCAGATGGAGGATCTTCAAGGGGGGATTCAAGAGAGAAGAGGACAAGAAAGGGGTTGGAGGAGGAGGGAAGGGGCGGATCATGCGGGAGAGGAACAAAAGGAGAGGGGGAGGAAGAGAGAGGGTGAAGAGTTGAGGTTCCATGGGTATCAGATTCTAAGGGAGGCTTGGAAGGAGGGGCTGATTTCTTCTTTTTGACTATTTCCCAGTGACCTTCCTGCTCGTCACTCTCTGCATTAACAAGTTTAGTACATCTATTAGCAAAGTGTCCGTATTTGTCACATACCTTACATTTAAATGGTATCTGCTCGTAATCCAGTTGCTGGACATGGCTCCAATCGTCCACTTTCAGCTTTATAGCTTCGGGCAGTCCTCTGCCTAGATCCACTTCGACACAGATCCTCGCATAGGCTTGCATGTTTTCCTTCAGATCGCTACGATCGATATATTTGCCTATAACATTCCCTATGGCCCGAACAGACTCATCTCCCCAGCAATGGAGAGGGAGGTGAGGAAGACGGACCCAGACCGGAACAGCGCTGGGGAAGTCCAGTTCTGGATCAAAATCTGGGGTCCATTTATTGAGATAGAGGCCCCTGGAGTCCATGAAGTACGGCCCGTTCCTGAAGATCAAATCCTTGTCCTCTTTGGATTCGAAATGGAATGTATAGTACCCTTTTCCACAACACCTAATTGACATTTTCCCTTGGATTTTATCTGACCAGTTTCGTTCAACCCATCTTTGAATTGTTCTTGGAGAACGCCAAAGGCCTGTGAATTGTCCTATGAGACCTTTCTCAGTAAGAGATAGTGTTGCCATGCGAGGCAAGGTTGGGGGTAGTTGAACTTCCTGAAGAACATCTAATTTCTTTACAAAGTTCGAAATCGCAGGTCTGGGGTGCTGAGGAGGGAGAGATTTCACTAGATTTGTAAAGGATTTTTGAGGATCAGGGTCCTCCCGAGGAGATTTTGGGAGGGCCATGGCGAGGGCCAAGGCCCAGGCCACCGCGGTGCGAGGAAGGTCGATCGCAGGGGGCACGTTCAGGTTCAGAGGGCGCGCGTGCAGCAGGATTCACGAAAAATAAAAATTATTATTATTAAACATACACATGCCCCTATTTTTAAGATTCTAACTTGGATAAAGATTTCTTGGTTTATACCAATGCTTGCAAGGAGTGACTCAATGAATTTCTCATGTAGGATAAACATGTGATTAGCTATGAGGCTAGGAAATTGCATGAGCATGAGAAAAATATATGACACGTGCTTTGGGGTTTGTAGCCATACCACGTTCATTAACAATGTGGAGACACTACTTGCTTTAAAAGAAATTCATCTTAATGATGTATCAGAGTGTGGTGAGGTATTTATTTGACCAGCCTCAATTGAATGTCGATAAAGCTAGGTGGATAGCACTTATTAGCAATTTTTTTTTTGAAATCACATTAAAAGTGAAAAGAATTGACTGGCTAATGAACTCAACAAAATTATGCAATTTATACACTTGGAAACCATGAGTATCTATGAGACAGACACGAAAGGAAGAATCAAAGAAGAATTACAGGAAGATGAGCACTTCAATCATGTAAGTTCGTTCTTGTAGCAAGAGCTCGAGAAAGAAGAAAGAAATTGTTAAATATATTGATAACTATTTAAAATGCCAACAAGTTAAAGTGGAATGCAAGCACCCAGAAATATTTTTACAGCCAATACAAGTTCCAGAAATGAAGTGGGAATTCATTTCAATTTGCTTCATCATTGTATTACCAAGAACCCCTAAGCAACATGATGTGATCATGGTGGTAGTGGATAAGCTAAGTGAGATAACTCATTTTATATATGTAAAGTATACATATAAGGCAATAAATATTGCACAAATTTTCATGGAGATTTTTATATTGCATGGAAAGCATAAGAAGATCATATTCAATCCAAATGCCAAGTTTACCTCTAATTTGTGGAAGGGTTTATTTACAGGATTTAGAACCCATATATATTTCAATAAAGCATGTCACCATGAGATTGATAAACATATAAAAAGAGTAAATAGAATTTTGGAAGACATGCTCAGGATGCATTTCATGCCCTAACCCAAGAAGTGTGGATAATTTATGCATCTAGTGGAATTCGCATACAACAATGACTATCAAGAATCATTAAAGATGAGCCCTTTTGAAGCTTTATATGGTAGAAAGTGAAATACCCCAATTAGTTGGGATAATCAAATGGATAAAGTCACACCTAAGAAAAAAATGTAAAATGAAATGGAACAATAAATAATTATGATAAGGAAAAAATAAAAGGTATCACAAGGCCGACAAAATATTTATGAAAACTAGAACATAGCGCATAAAGAATTTTGAATAGGAGGTCACATACATCTTTGAATCAGGCCAAAGAGAAGCTCCTTAAGAGTGCGATCATGTGCCAAGTTAGAACCAAGATATTGTGGACCCTTCTAGATCTTGGTAAGAGTGGAACCAGTAGCATAAAAAATTCCCTTACTGTCACACGGAATGAGTTATATTTGCGGACAAATCCAACCTTCCTAGGAGTCTAAGACTCTCTAATGACAAACATACTATTGATTGGACTATGATACATGTGGAACTAGAGGGATAATTTCAATTAGAACAATAGAGCATATTGATAGGAGGAAGAACACACTCCAGAATTGAGTCCTCGCATAGCTCAATGTGCAATGGAAGCACTTTGAACCAGATGAAGCAACATTGGAGCTAGAGGATGTCATGAAAAGGGTATGCCCATTTTTGTTTTTTGCATAAAAAATCAATTCTACAAATAGTAAAACATTAAGGGCGGTGTTCCTTTAAGGAGGAGTGGAACGTAACATCCTTTTTTCTAATTCCCAAGCTCTTTAATGCAATTAAAGGATGATAATGTTGGAGGGATAACATGGATGCATTGCCAAGACTGCCTAATGTAAATATTTTGATTTAATTATAGATTGATAAAGTAGAAGAAGAAGGACAAGCCTATATGGGTCCTGATGTCTGAAAGGATAGCATGCTTAGGAAGCTTGTAAGGGAGATTGGAAATTTTCCTATCTTCCCTAAATTTAATTTTCTGACCCTTCATGTTCTTGTTCAACTACCAACTACCAAATAGTTATGAGAGGATGGGGGAGGATGTACTAGATACATCCAAGCATAGGTTTCATACCTCATGATAGAGTCATGGTTGAATTTTCAGAATGATTAGAGGACCCTAGACCTCTCCTAGGTGAAGTAACACTCATGTGGAGAAAACTAGGTGATTTTCGATAGGTCATTCAAAACAGAGTTGGTAGATGTAGCGATTGGAGATTAAGATAAAGGAGACCTAAATTATGTGTTGTTATAGCTCCAAATCTCACAATTATGGTTTGTGATGCTGCACTCATGGCCTAGGGCAACCCTTCCTTCCAGACTTGATCCAAAATCTAAAAAACAATGTTTTATTCCCTGTAAGCGACATTGCCCTGAGTTAAACACGTGTATACGCGGGTTCATATATACCCAACCCGCGTATATGTATTAAAACAATTAAAAAAATATAAAAATCCTTATTTTCGGGTGGAGATCACGGGTTTACCTGCTGATCACCTGTTAGTGCCCGTGGCCTCAACTGTTCCCAACCAATTCCTAACTAAAAAACTACTTTGGAATTGGTATAAAAATACATCAAAGGAAGGCCTAAGGGAGGAGAGAAGAGGAAAGAAAGGTTATTATACTGAGATTTTCCCCCTGATCAGGTCTGAAGACTCTTGTGCCTTCTGCACTTCCCCTATTTGTACAGGAAACCCTTGTTTCCTTTTGATTTGATGTTCAACCCTTAGTTATGGCATCTTGGAGTGAGTCTTGGAAGGAGATATGCTAGAGGCTTGAGGCGGGACGGATCCAGAAGGAGGCTGAGCTTGGAGCCTACAAAGGTTGCTCAGGTGATATTACTCTTTGTTGTACTTTCTATTTGTCTAATAAAGAAACACGTCTTGATTCCAGATATGCTTCTTCTTTATGTTAATGATGTTCATGTTTGAATTTCATGTATGAATGGATGTCTAAAAGTTCATAACTAACTCCTTTCTTGTAGAACATAAAGATGATTTTTTTATAAATCTTTGTCCATATACTGTTGCATTCTTTGGAATTGTTGGTTTTGCAGGGCAAAGGAGTGAAAGGGACGTGAAGAAGGGTTTGGACCCTTGAGGAACTACCCAAACGTAGGACCTGAGGTACGTCCTTCTTACCTTAGAAATAGCTTTTTCTAGCATAATCGTTGTGTGTGTGCATGTTTCTTGGTTTAGACAACTTTCAGTCTGCTAGGGTTCCACCCAAAAGCCCTGGGGGATAAAATCCCTCAAGAGTTCATGAGGTATGGACCTTAAAATTTCTCTTTCATTTTCTTAGGAAGACATGAAATGTCTTGATTGAGTGAGTATAAAGGCTCCTTCTCATGCTTATTTATAGCACATCAGATTAGGCTGACTTTTCTACTGGCTAAGTTGACTTGTCCACTAACTCAGCTAACTTGTGCGATTGGAAAAATGTATAATATATATTAAAAATAATATTTTCTCTGCAACTGAGAGGATTTAAATGGAGTGCTACAAGGCTTGGAATAAGCTTTTCCAACACATATATTATACTCCCATTTGAGCTAGCTAATTAGAGTAAAAATGCATTCAAATATAGGGTATCTGAATGGGGCATCAAAAATCCAAAAATGATATTTCCAAAAGGCATGCCATATATTTTTGGAAGGATATCAAAATATTTTAATAACAATCATTTTCAGTATCTATTAGACTATAGTTCGTAACAATTTTACGGTAATAACCTACTAATCCTATGATTAATCTAATATTCTTCAAGGTTTATGGGATTGACCACTATATCATAGCTTTAATTTAGTTAAGGTCTACTTTGAGACCTTCATTGGATACAAAATGACCCAAATATTTAATATTGTAAACAGCAAAATTACACTTGCAGGGATTTGCATATAGTTTTTTCTCTTCCAATAGTTTTAAGACCCAATTAACAAGATGCATATTCTCTTCCAAATATTTACTATACATTAGTATGCCACCAAAAAATGGTAGCACAAATTTTCTAAGGAAGAATTTGAAAATAGAACTCATCAAACTTTGAAATGTCCTAATTCAAAATGGCATAACCTAAAACTCATAATGACCTTCGTATGTTATAAATGCTATACTAGAAATGTCTTCTTGCCTCATAATGATTTGATGACATTTTGAGCATAAATCTAACTTAGTAATAAAATTTCTCCATTCAATTCATCAATGACAACAATATGAAACTTAACTTTGATGATTAACTTATTCTTGACACATTTCCTATTGGGTAAATCTTAGGTTTTTGGGAGGAATGATTCAAAATCTCCCCATTCAGGTTTAGTTCATATAAGTGACATGAGAAACTTTGGTGTAATGACTTTGAGCCTTGTTGAAAATTAATAGTCCCTCAAGGAAAGGAACATGTATATTACTCACACAGAATATAAAGGTATTTTATACTTGTTACACTGAAATTTGTCACCATGACTATCTGCAGTTAATATGGCTCCATCAATAGTCATATTATCCTCCTTGAGAAGCCTAATACCTCTGCTCTTCATGTCAAGCTTCAAAAAAGAGAGAAAGTCACTAAAAACATGTTTATCTTTGGGTACGCAGGTTCTCTCTACCTTGCCTGCGTGTACGCATCCCAA
>APFE031128092.1:43909-60442 GCA_000404065.3 Pinus taeda | reverse complement strand
CTTTCCATAAAACCTTTGATGCAACCTTGCACTCTTTTACAATAGTCACCTCCATCATATGAGAGTTAAACTTAACAACTCCACACAACTTGAGCAATGGTTCTTTCATCGATGTGCACACTAATAGGTTGTTCTTCCAAACATAACGAGAATTTTTTGTTCCAAAATCTAGACATTTTAAAGACATGGCCTTATACATCAAATGTATGTGAACATTTTCAAACTAAAAGATTATAACACCTCAAATTAAAATATACATGGTATAAATCAATGATAATTAACATTACTTTATTAATGAATTAGAAGATGAGAACACTCCAAATTAACATAGATACTCTACATTATATATCTAGTTAAGTTGAGAGGCTCATTCTACAACCTTATATGAGGGGAGTTCATCTCTCCATGAGTCAAGATTACATGTACCATTTAATTCTTCCAAATATAATGAGAATTTTTTATTCCAAAATCTAGACATTTCAAAAACATGGTTTTATACATCAAATTTATATATACATTCTCAACTTTTTAATGAAAAAAAATATTATAACACTTCGAATTAAAATATACATGGTATAAATTAATGATAATTAACATAACTAGAAGATGCGAACACTCCAAATTAACATAGATACTCTATATTAATTTACACATATGGTTCAGCGGAGAGGCTCATGCTACAACGAGTATGAGGGAGGGGATGTGTAAGTATGTTCGTCCCTCAGTAAAGTTGACATGTGCCCCTTTAAAATAAAATAAATATGTTCTAGATAGAAAAATAATGTTGGATATAATAAAAAAAAAATGAATATGTTGTAAAGTAATTAGAAGTAAAAGAAAAATGTGTGAGTAAGATGTTTAAACCTTATACTTTTCAACAATAAATTTAAATAAACTATTTGAAGATCTATGTTAATTAATTTATGTCTATATCAACTTCATATATATATTATTATATATTTAGAGAGAGGAGAGAGAGGAGAGAGAGAGAGAGAGAAAAATATTGTTAAAATAAAAATTTATGTTGTTTATAAAAATAGTATTCAAGGTGAGTTATCAATCAAATATTGAATACCAATGATATTGCAATACCAAAAATATTAATAATAGAAAACCATTTTAATCTGGGTTGAAAATGTTCGATGTACATGTCATGTAAATATTTTATATTATGTATATTGCATATCATTTAAAAAAAATTATGAAAAAAATAAGTTTTATGGATAAAACATTTATTTGGTCCTATATATACTATATATAGCATTCAAAAATACAATGTAAACAATGAAAAATTACACATTATATTTGCACTCTAAAGAAGTTTGCAAGTGAAGAAATCAACTTATTTTAGATCCGTACTTAAGATGGATCTATACTAGTATAAATTTATTTATGGGGTAGAGAGCAACTCTCAGTACGATAAAGATGTAAACATTTTGAGTTAGTAGAATTATATAAAAAGAAAAATTAAATTAAAAATAATAATAATAATCGAAATAAATTGAGTTAAAATAGACAATTTACCTTTGGTGGTTTTTTCTTTCGGTTTTGAGACCCGATGGTTTTTGTCCATGGTTTCTTATGTAAGAATACTATATATATATATATATTATATATATATTATATCATATATATATATACCAAATGCCAAGAGGGATCAAATCTATTGAGGTGCAAATTTCTTTAATAAAAATAAATTTGATCCCTTTTGGTAGATTCCGAGTTAAAGATAGATCTAGGTTGGTATAGACACTCTCCTATAATCAAATTTATATAGACATTCTCAACTTTATATTGAACTAAAAATGATAACACTCCAAATTAAAATGCACATGGTATAAATTAATGATAATAGAAGATGACAATAGTCCCAATTAAGATACATGTGATATAAAATTAATGCTAATTAACATCACTTTATTGAGATGAAAAGAAAAAATTGAATTTAAAAGTATAATAACAAATTCACATAATTTTTTGGTGTAGTCTAATTAATAGATAAATGGCTACCATACAATATGATTTTTTAGTAAGATGGATTCAACACCCTAAAAATACTCTTTGTTTCACATATTTACTGAAAATAAAAATAAAAATTAAAAATATTAATAATAATTCACATAATTTTTGGCCTAGTGTAATTAATAGATGAAATTATTAAAACTGTAATTTCTTATTATTTAAAATACATTTTTAAATGCATAAATAGTTTCAACACCCTAAAGTACCCCTAAGTCACTTGATCTTCGCAAAATAAACAACTCAAACTAAATTACAAACCTTACTTAATTTTAACAAAATTTACTACGAAAATATTTATAAAAACATAATTTAGTCTATTCACTTAAATTTTTAATACCATATAATTTCATCCCCTAACAAAATATTTATAAAACTATAACCTCCTAAATGTCCTTAATGTAAAAAATATGTTTTTAAAAGTTATAAGAAGTCCTTAATGTAATAAATATGCTTTAAAAGTTATAAGAACCTGCAAATAACTTACTTATTCCTAATAATTTGTAAGTTTATCTCCACATTATTAATTACTTCATTTTTTAAAAAATAATCACCTATGCAAAAAGTAAGCTTATTACTAATAATTGATGTTCACATTATTAATTACTTCAGTTTTTCAAAAAAATAATTAACTATTCAAAAAGTAGATTTTTTCTTAGATTTGGAACATTTCAAAAAGTAGATTTTCTTGGATTTGGATCATTTAATTTTTTTAATTAATCTTAAACTATTCAAAAATAAAACAATTTAATTTTGATTGTTTTTAGATTTTCAATGTTAAATAATATTTAATTTTAAATTATTCAAAAATAAAACAATTTAATTATGATTGTTTTTAAATTCTCTATAAATGTTTTTAGATTCCCTATGTGAAATAATTTTTTCACAGGCAGTGGGTTCAGCGATTAGAAGAATTCGGAGTAGTCTACCTAGGTGGTAGAATGGCCCGTTTTCCGATATCGACCGGAAAATCGTCTGGCTCCGGCCACCGGGAATGTCTCCACCCTCTGCCACCATCTCTAGCTTCGCCACCCTCCTTCTCCGCCACCCTCCCCTGGCACTTCTGACATTCCCTGCCATTCCCTGACAAAAAATCGAGAGTGGATCGCCGTTGGAGGACCTGACATGCCCTGACAGTGCCCGATCGAGCTATTGCAGCCGCGGAGTATTGTTCCGCGGAGCTCCTTATTCCGGTTCCGATCGGAATTGTCTGATTATGAACTGAACTGAACTGAATATGAACTGAACTCATTTTTCTTCTTATCACTAGTCAATACAAATTGGGAATTAGTTCTTATCTTTGCTATGTCCATTTTCTTCTTATCACTAGTCAATACCAAATGGTAATTCTGGCTAGCAAGAGTGAGGTTGATCACCTCCTTGTAATACCTTAGCTTCATTTCCCCCTCTAACTCCTTATCACTCCACAATTATCCTTAAATTCTAAAGTAATAGTATTTTTAATACTATCATTATTCTCCGAGATAATCTCCTCCTTTATCCGCACAATGATTGAACCACTACTTAACATTCTTATTCCAACTTTACTTAAACAAAAATAAAAATTTAAACTAAAATTAAAAACAATTTACATATTTTATATTTTTATATGTATTTAAATTTAATTAAAAAAATTAATGATATAAATTTTAATTAATAAAATTATATATAACTAAAAATAATTTAAATTAACTTATATACCAGGAACCATCATATCAATAATAATAAAAGGGGAGTTCAAACGTCCCATTTTTAAACCAAACCATTATAATATAGCATATAATGCTTGTCTAAATTTATGGAACATGGAAGATGGCAATACCCGTTATGTCAAAAATGTGAATGTGAAGTGAGCAAATTTATGTCAAAGTGAATCGAGGGACGTTTGTGGTACATGCGTGGCAACGGGTGTCTCGCTTGTCCCTACGTGAATAATGAGAAGCTTTAAGTCTAAATCGTTTTGTACTGCACCACATAATTGGTCTGTCCTTGACTGAATTAAAGGTGTGGGATACCTGGTCTAAATTAGTACGATGTTGAATGTCACGGCCCATGCCCTTAGTGTTTAATGTTTGTTTTTTTTGTGCTTTGCTTGTTTTTTTTGTGCTTTGCTTCGCCGATGGTCATTTTTTTGGCTACTTCAATGGGCCCACAACGGTTGTTTCTTCTGGTTCGGTTATGGTTTAGTTGTGAATGATGGTATACATCATGTATGATGCTGCTCTCACGCTATGATTTCAAATTTCAAATTAAGCGGGAAGAGGTTTGGGTTTCATTTTTTTTTAATTTATATATGTTTAGTGAGGTTTGTGTTTAAAAGGGGCAGTACCTGCAGAAGCTTATATTATGCCCGATTTAATTTAATATTTGAAATGTATTTGTTACTAGTGACAGGGTTTTCATGATATTTGAAGATAATTATCTCTAGTTTGGCAATGGAGGCCATCTTTATTTCAATGCCCTTCTATCTTTCTCATGATATTTTCCATTTGTTTTCTCAGCATGTAAATTCCCATGTGTTGTATTTGTTTATATCCATAATTTGATTTGTAAAGATTTTTTTTGCTTCAAATTTGAACAACTTATTGGATTTTAACTTAAAGTGGTGAAAAGAGCAATATAATTTGAAAAATTATACAAATTTAAAGTGGAGCCATAATAATATTAAATATGAGCAATAATAATAAGAGTAAATATTTGTTTGCAGCTTTAAAGAGGAGCCATGAAGAGCCATAATCACAGTGAATATTGTATGCACCTTGCCCACAATAAATATTTGATGCAGCTTGCTCATGGACAATACTAAACTTGTTTTTTAGCTTTAAGGAGGAGCCATAATAATATTATGTAACACCCAATGATGCACCAACATTTACTTTTACCAAGTTTAACTTATTACTGTCAATTTTATTTTGTTTTAACCTAGATTGTTAAAACAATTAGGTTAAAAATCCAGAACATATGTTGTTAATTATTAATTAAAAGAATTTGCTCAGTTTGTAAAAGCGCTGAAGAATCAATCAAAATAACTCATAAAATAATTACAAGCACTTCCCCATCTTTTCCTTCAAAAAGGAAAATGACAGAACCTTAAGGGGGTTGGAAAAAAGTGGTAGAAGGGATTATGCTGTGAATGGTTTTCACTGGAGCTAGACAAATTAGCAAGTGGGAAAAACCATGGATAATAGTCGAGAGTTACAAGACTTGAGGCTGGACATAATCTTGATGCCCAAGGTACCGAGCTGTTTTAGTCATTGTCAGGAGTTGGAAGAACTCGGAAGGGGATTCTCGACGTAATTGCCAAATCCATGGCTGGGTGGTGAGACCTTCCAGGCAAGGGAAACACATGCATGTTTACAAGTAAAGCAAGGAAACAAATAAGTAGTGATTATGCATTTAATAATTATCAGTGGGAAAAAGATTATTTGTTTTATCTTACATAATGAACAAGTTGACATGCTAATGAATTACTAGTAAGACTCTCTCAATGATAATAGTAGGCTTACCATCTTTCATTACAATTTCAGTGCAATTGGATAGTTACAGATATCATTGCATAAAAGAAAAAGGTAATGACAGGATTTAATTTCCCTTCACTGAAACAAAACGCATCAGTTATTCTAAACCTTAAGTAAAAGAACAAATCACAATAGTAGAGCAACTATTCATGTTATTTTATGATTTTAAATTGTCGCACTGTAAATTTAATAGCCTACTAAGTTATTAGACCAAAACCCGTATTCAGTCACTCCATGGGAATTAACAAGTATTTCTTTAACCATCTTAATAAAAAAAACGTACTGAGAATGTCAAGCTATGGAAATATCATTCAAAAGATAATATTTAGCATTATCCACTTCAAGTATTCATGCAGCTCTGACCAGAGCTGTACAATACACAACTAAACTTATCCCATCAAAACAGAGGTTGACAACCTTGAAATCTAATAGAGAAAATAGAGATAATAATAAAAACTCAATCCTTATTGTCCAACATAGTACAATTGTGTGCCAAACGAATGTTTACAAGCGGCCAACCCTATGTTAGGGAAAACCCTAACAGCGAGCCGTCATGAAAAGAAAAGAAATAGAGCGAATTTGAAGTGCATAATCACATCAATTTTATATAAACCCTCTGTTAAAATTTCATGTATATAACCTCCATAATGACAAAACAACAGTGTAGTATCAAGCTAAAGAATGGGCGCATTCATTGCCCATCATTTCTCTTTTACAAAACCAAAAGAACTGTATATCTATTGAAAAGTCGTAGCACTTCAGCCGCCAAGCAACCTTAATACATTAACACAAGGAAAAACAAATAATCCTTCTTCTAAATGGAGATTGTCGCCTGGAACCCATTCGTCAGTCAAGCCGGAGGGGAACCAACCTGAAATCGAAGGCAGTGATTGTTGTAAGAATGTGGTTTCACTCCAAAACTCCCTTCTGGGTATGTGTATTCATAAATACCGTAACAGAATGTACATGCAAACAATATTAACACATTAGAGTAAGCCCAAAGAACAAATCGAAGGAGTATTATTAGAAAATTTTTGGTATAGAGAACGAGCTTACCTGAAAGAGGAATTGTCGAGCAACAGGAGGCAAAGCACACCTGAAATAAACGATACTGTCATAACCAGTTCTTAGGGAAAAACCTTGTATGAAACCTCTCGGGTTAGATCACCATTACCTTTGGTTTATGGGATGAACCCAAGATGCGTTTCTTCGGAGCCAAAGTTCCGCCATCGACATTTCCACATATGCATGAGATGAGTAGAGTGATTCAGAGAGAAATGTAAATATCAAATAAGGAAATAGGCAACTGTCAGGTGAGATTTGTGGGGTTGGAGGCATTTCTACGTTATACCTGTGTGCAGTAGAGGTGAACCAAACAAGGAAGTTGTGCCATTCTGCCATACCGCCATCCAGGTCGCCTTCTGTCGCAGAGTCGAAGTTCAAACATCTCTTCACAACCAGATGACCCCTGACCTTGTTGAGAGTTGTGTTAACTCGCTGGCCTACATTCCAAGCCACGGAGACCTTATATCTCCTTGGATCGAACGGTGGAGTTGATGTCAGGTGCAAGGATTCGAGATCTTTCTGAAAACTAGCATCATCGACATTTAATGAAGAACTGCAGAGACAAGGGAAACCTCGGGGTTCTCCCTGCCTTAATGGAGAGGTGTTATCCAAGGTGTGCCAGCGAGGAAAAGTTAATGCAGGCAAAGTGGATGTACAATTGGGGGTTGGCACTTAAACTGCCAACGAACACAAATTCTCAAGAAATACTATAAAGTGTAACGTTAAATAATAACCATATAATAAAATTTCATTTCATTTCTTTATTTAAATAATTAGTTGTGGGTGTTAAGGTTTTAGGTTGTTACAAATGGTATCAGAGCGACAGGTTCGCACACTGAGACTTATGGGCTCAATATATACACCTATAGATAGATATGAACAATATATATATATATATATATCGAGTAAGTGTGAATGTGAACACAGAAGAAAAGGTTAGCACCAAAGAGTAGAAACGCAGAGGAGCCCCAGATTATCAAACCAGCCAGATGTGCCTTATGTGGAGGCCAACCCGGATATATGGATATAGCTCGGAGAAGAATCTTGGCAAGCCAACGCTACCCTACTTGAAATAGTGCAACAACTACATGCAGAAATGATGAACTTGAGGACGGACAATGAACGATTGAGTAAGGAACAAGAAAATATCCTTAAAAGCATGTCCGACAGACATAATCAACAAGGACCAGATCCGAGTATGGAGAATAGGAAGAAGACCCCAACATCCCATCATGACGAAGACAATGGAAAGTCAGCAGAGGGACGTAAGGAGGATGAAGAGGGGCATTCAGATAATGTTTCCAACCAAAGAAAGACAAAAATGCAGAAAATGGAATTACAAGGTGAGTTCAAAAAAATAAAACTGTCATTGTTTGAAGGAGAATTTGAAGAGGCAGTTGAAGCATCATTGATTGACATGGGTAAATATTTTCAGATTTATGAATATACTGACAAACTTAAAGCACGACTGCCAATCTATCAATTAAGGGGAAAGGACACCCTCTGGTGGGAAGAGATTAAAACCGTGAGAAAAATCGATGAAGAACAAGTGACGTGGCAAGAATTCCAAAAACATTTTAAGGACAAATATTTAACTGAATGCTACTATGATGAAAAAACAAAGGAGTTCCATGAGTTAAGGTTGGGAACCTTGACCATGGACAAGTATGTGAAATAGTTTATTTCCATGTTACGATATGTCCCGTACATGCAGGAGGAAAAAACCAAAATTTAGCGGTTTATTAGCAGTTTACCCAACTTTATAAAGGAGAAGTTAGAATTTGATTATCCTAAAACAATGGGTGATGCGGTGCGAAAAGCCCGTATATGTTATTAGCAAATGAAAGAGAAGAGTCAGGGGCCCAAAGGATCCATTGGAAGGAGAATGAAGAATTTACCCCCAAACAGACAACCAAAAGTCACAAATGGAAGGAATAATCAATAAAGAACTTCCAGGAAATTTGCGAGGAACCAACCCAAAGTCCCAGCTTACACCGAGAATAGACACACAGAGGGAGTTAGTAAACCTGCTACTGATCAACCACCAAAGAAACCTTTTCAATGTTGGGGATGTGGGGAATCTCATTACTACAAGAATTGCCTGCACAAAGCTCGATCAGAACAGCTTTCAAATATGCAAGAATCCTCCACAGTTGGAGATGTAGCAAGGAATATGCCCAGAACTAACACTGCTTTGGATGATCATCAAGTAGAATACCAACCCACCATGGTCGAGTGCGAAGGTATGATTGTTGATCAACCAGTTTCTGTTTTATTTGATCTGGTGCTAGCTTAAGCTACATTAGTCCTTAAGTGGTAGAGAAATGCCAGCTGCAAAGCAACAAATTTAAGAAATCTTGGCTAGTTTAGCCTAGCCTTTCCATTTCATGGATAGCCATGGTGTTGTGGGTTCACTTCTTTGTTTTCCTGGTTAGTTCTCATGTTTCCTTTAGCTTGGGTTGAGTTACTAGTTCTTGGAGCCTTAGTTTGACAAACGCTCTGGAAGCCCAGTAACAGCTTGGGATGAGTTACTAGTCCTGGAGCCTTGTTTGGAAAAACACTCTGGAGTGCAGTATAAGTGGTGGATTGAGTTACTAGTCTTGGAGCCTTGGTTGGAACAAACACTCTGGAGCCCTGGAAGGCTTGGATAGAGACAAATCGGATGATAGTTTTATGATGTTTGTTCGTGAGGTGGAATCACTATTTGATGGGTTGAGGTGGTTGGCCTCTGGAATCCCTTGATGATTTTGGATTGATGTGTTTTATGAGATCCCATGTTCATGATTGGAATATGGCACGGGGGTGAATGGCTGAAGAGAGATTTGGCTCAACCATTCTACGGTTAGGTGGAACATGGTAGTCCCATCCCGGGTTTGGATTTTGTATCATCAATATGAGGTTGTTTCTCCTTATTATCTCATGAGTATTATATTGGTTTATATGTTGATTATATGGTTGTTGTATCCTTTATATTTATGTTGTTATTATGCTAGTTATAAGCATGTATTATCATAGTGATGATGTATGGCTTTCCTCATGTTTTGATTGGTAAAAGAATGAATAATGTATCTATGACCTACTAAATGATAATGTAGCTAATGATATAAAGGAACAATTCTTCTTAGAGATTCTCAGATAAGTATTATACCCCTATGTTCAAATTTGTTAGTTAAACTTGTAGATTTCATTCATGCCAAGTGTTTGACAGAATGTCAGTCCTGGTTGGGGATGGTAAGGCCTAATCCTAGAGTTATTTTTTGATTTATTAGTCTTTTCATCATGTGTTTAATGGATTCCAGAATTTACATCAAGTTTTGGGCAGTGGCCTGAATTCTGGGCTTGAAAAGTGCCTTAAATTCCCTAGACTCTCGCATAGCTCTGCAGGAAATAGTCCCTAGACGCAGGAATGTAGGCTTGTGGGAGCATACAAAACTCTCTAGACGTTGGCATGCCCATAACATGGGAGCATCCAGAGGTTTAATAGCTTTAAAACTCAGTGGGACCCAGGGGCTGGCTAGCAGAAAGGTTGGGATGGTTCCTAGGGGTCCTATTACTGATGTTGAAGGTTTGTATGGTGTGTTTCCATGAGTTCCACTTCCTTAACGTGACTTAGGAGGTCAAATATTTTGGGAAAAATACTGAGAGAGGGGGTGAATCAGTGTTTTCAAAACATTAACCTTTTCAATCATATCTTGATTTCTATACGCGACCTTATTGAAGGCAACCCGCGTATGTACGCGACTATTATTCAGACAACTAACATACATCTAGTAAACTTACTTTTTCAATTAATTCGTCTTATGCTTATCTTAAGTGAATGTGTCAGTACTTCATTAAGCATTAAACATATAGTAACCATGTGTGGTAAGAACAAAATAAGCCATCACGCATAAGAAACACACATGAACACCAGGACTTAAGGTGGAAGCCTAATGTGGGAAGAAAAACCACCATTGTTGTTGTCTTTGTCTTCTTTAATATAAAGAAAATCTTGTTAAAATCTTGTATTGGCATGGAATTGTACCATCATGCAGACACCCACCTGCAGAAGGTTACAACCTTCTCTCGTTCTCCAGCACCCACTGGAAGGGAGGACCAACCCCCTTATTGCATTTACCAACACCCACAGAAAGGGAGCTCCAACCCCCTGATCTGATTTACCAGCTACCACTGGAAGGAAGCTCCAACTCCCTGATTGAAGGCTCCAACCTTCAAAACCTTCGGGGACCACATTTCATAAATTTTCATACTATATCCATGTGCTACAACACATCACAAATTATAGGCCATGTTTCATCAAATTTTTAGATTAGACCCACTACCAACATTTAATCCAAAAACCAATCATGAAAACTAAAACTTATTACTGTAACTCAACCTTTGAACTAATTAATCATTGAACCAATAGAACCAACCAATCACTGAAACCAAATCATTGAATCAACTGAAATCCAAATCACTGAATCAACTGAAACCTAGATCAATCAGCTTAAACAATCAGAACAGACAGATCATTGTAACCAGAATATCAATCAACATACTGTACATCACAGAAACCATATTCTGTTATTGTAAACCCTGATCAACCATATGTCAAAATATGTACACTACTTTACAGTACCAAACCCGCGTGTGTACGCGGTTTCCATGAAGCATACCCACGTACAGATCTTAAATCACTGATTTCTGAAAACTGAAGGACTACCATTCTGAAATAAATATTGAATCATACTTATATCTATTGCATCATTATTAAATAACCACAAAACCTTCACTGAACTTCAACAGCAAGTATCTTAAACATACTTCAATCAATCAATCCTTAATCGAAACATCATTGTTTAAGCCTAGATCATCAAGAAGAATTCATTGATAGACAACAAAAACACATCAAGATTGATTAAACTAATCATACATCCTTTTCATCAAAACCCTACTTTTTGTACGTGCTTTCCTCAAAACAAACCCGCATGTATACGTACTTTTCTGGAAACAAACTCGCGTATACGTGACTCACCAGTATCACACCTTGTGTGTGTACGTGCCTTGCAGGCTATAAAACCCACCTATAGATCTGCAATTCAAAATCAAACTTTCGCTGCAACACAGAACTTCAGACATACCCATATCTCGGCATACACAAAAAAATCATGTGTCAAGACACTATCAACATAGATCAAATCACCTCATAATCAAGATTGTCATCTTATATCTATTGGATTTGATCCATCATCAATTTCATAGATGCGTACTTAGTTTTAGATCAAGAAAAACATCAATAACCCATTACATGCTTAATTACTTCATATATGACTATTCATAAAATATTCATCACTTGCACACCTACTACCACTTTGATCTGCATCTCCTTATATAGCTTAGCCCTTATCCAATACCATGGGTTAAAACCATACTTCAGCTGATGGTTTTCTAAGACGGGATCAAAACATATGTTACTAGGCTCAATACCATAGGGAAATAACATGGTAAGGATCCTTGGTATTTAGAATACCATGGTGTGGAAACTAGACATGCCTTTTCTTCTTCATACCCACGTGTGTACGCAACGTTTCTTAGCAGAACCCGTGTATACTTCTTGAAATTTCAACTTTGTCATTCCTTTGCCTCTGAACTACTATGCCTTTGATCAAATTATTTGTCACATGTAGACACATCATGTTTACATCTTCATCAAGTACATTGCCATCAAATGACAACTCATCAAATAGGTTTCCATCAAGGACAACACATAATTCATAATGCCAACAATCTCCCCCTTTGGACTTGATGCCAACCACTTTGGGGTTTGGTTAAAACACATTAAGATAAGCACCAATCTCTTCAAACACCAATTTACTCTCCCCCTTTGACATCAAGGGCAAAGGGCTCACCAATGCTAAATGAAGGCTTTCGTAGATCTGAACTATTGAGTATGAACGTTGAATATTGAACATTCTCCCCTTGAGTAAATGCTAAAATTTATGAAGGGAGTATAATAAAGTACTTGACTCTGTGACTCATATGACTTTTCCTATCACCAAGGACTCAAACTTACATCAATCACCCAACCACAGTGGGTTTACATATTTGAAATCATTGTTATATCAACTTCCCAAGCACATTGGGGTTACAAATTTCAACACATGTCCAAAAGGACTTGACCACAATAGTCCATACATGACTAAATTTTACAATGACTACATCATAGGTATTTACATGACCTTTACATCAAATTATAGATATGACATTTATAACCAAGATAAATACCTCAATAAGACTATGATAGTCATTAGTAATTATCATACACCACATGATCAACACCATGAGCATCTGTCAATAGCACCAAGAACAACAACCTGTATATTTCTGTCATCAATTAGAAAGATAAGAAAATTTAGCTTCAATATCATCAACCTGTAACAAGGTATGCATCAACAAAAACAAAGTGAAGACTAAGAATATCATAATAAAGTAATATAGGGCAGTGTGGCATCATTCGCGATCATCACCAAAAATTCCATGTTTCCAAGTATCATATAGCAGATGTAGCAATAGCATATCAATAACCATGTCTTAGCAACATCATTATTTATACAAAGAAGAGTCATCACACCAACACTACTTCATCAAGAACTTATTTCACCAAATGAAGCTCAAGTAGATATCATGATCAATAACATAAGCAACATCACAAACATAATGCCAACAATGCATTATTAGAAGAATAGCAAATTCTTCCCCTGAACCTATGCCAATTGTTCATTGTCAGATCTGATCATATCATCTAATATATCAGTAAGAATCATCAAAGTATCTTCATCAACTAGTCATCTATCAAGATATCAACAACTTATGAAGGCCAAAAGCACTTCTAAATAGCATCAACATATTGTAACCATCAGCCGTCAGAACAGAAAAGCCAAACAATAATTGGCTGAAGCATATCATACCCTTTTCCTAAGTTTGTCCCACTATTTCTTCACTATACCAAGATATACGCAATTGTTTAGTTCAGAACTCGTGTATACATGCGACTTTTCTTTATAGGATCCGCATAGAGAAAGTGAAATACTAAAATTTCACGCCTTCAACTCCCCCTAAGTATGTTATGTATGTACCTATTTACTGTTACTGCACCAAAGGCACTATCAGTAGTATAAGCACCCTGAAAATCAAAAACAACCATGGGAATCATCCTCAAGATAAAACATGTATTACTCCCCCTAAGATTACACATCACTTATCTTGAGGACCCGATAATAATCTTATGTTTAAATGAGGTCAAGTACCTCTCACCCCTTATGCAGTCATTGATAGAAATATTCATTTAAGAATAATGGATTGCAATAGGCACCATCTTGTTTTACTCTAAGTTTGAATCTTTCTCATATCTATGAGAATTTCGTTCTTCAAACACATATAATTTGTCTGGATTTCTATATCCTCTTGCTATGAATTTTCTAGTTACTTCATTCATAACCTTACATTGGTTGATGTAAACACAATTATATTTCCCTTATATGCCATTTAACCTACACTTAGAATATTCTTCTTTAGTCCTTGCACTAATAAAGCATCAGCTGCTCCTCTAGTTTTATTAATTTTGGCTTTACCTTATCCTAGAACTTTTGTCGAAACATTAGTTCCAAGAATAACAGTACCATGTTGGTTTTTCTTGAGAGACTCCATTTCACTCTTATCTCCAGTCATGTGATGAGAACATCCACTATCTATGTACCATTCATCTTCTTCTTCAAATAAGCAGAGAGAAAGATCACACCTTATTTGTTCTTCTTTCTTCTTATTATGAGAAATGTTGGTGGATCCATTTTTTTCAGGTCTTCTAACATTAATGTTCTTATCTGGTTGCTTACCATGTTGTCTGCGACAATCCATAAACTTGTTCCTGCATTCTTTTGCTACATGCCCAAACTTGTTACAAGCATAACATCTTATATGTTTCATATTCTTTCTATTGCAATCAATGGCTTTGTGACCAAACATATTGCAAGCAAAACAATATCCCTTAAAGGACCTGGAAGTTGATGATCTTTCTGCGAGATGATTATTATCTTGAAACATTCTACTTTTGCAATTAGTTGCAACATGTCCATAATTATGACATATAGAACATTCAACATTATTGATCAGAGGACAAAATCGATTAACACTTCTATTTTCATGAGTAAATGATTTCCTTTGAATATTTTCTTTCCTTGGTTGTTGATGAGGTTGAATTCTTATCTCTTTGTTGAGCATTTCAAATTTTGCATTAAAATTCATTGCCTTAGCTTGTGAACT
The DNA here is from genome assembly GCA_000404065.3 of Pinus taeda. NCBI lineage: Eukaryota > Viridiplantae > Streptophyta > Pinopsida > Pinales > Pinaceae > Pinus > Pinus taeda. The sequence continues at coordinate 45,539 of APFE031128092.1, read as the reverse complement.
AGATTATCCTTCAATAGTTTCATGAAAACCAAGACCATCTTTGATGGAGGAATACCTTTGACTACCATGAATATTATCTAAAATCTTAGTACTATCTTGAAATCGCAAATTTTTATCTTTTTCTTTTAATTTAACTTTTAGGATATTTACCTCAACCTAATATTTCTTTTCCTTTTCTAGATATTGCTTCTTCACAATTTATTCAACCTTTCTTCCTTCCTCCATTTGTTGTTTTAATTTGATAATCTCTTCTTTCAGCCCATTTTCTTGTTCTTCAAATGCTTAAGTAGTTCTTCATTCTACATATCTTATTTTTCAAGATCTTCTCTTAGAGAGAAAACCTCAGCTTCAAGACCTTCACAATATTGGTTAGATACCATACCAACATGATCCTTGTTATCATAAGCCCACAACTTATCTTTAAGATTAACAATCTTTTTCAAAGCAAGATCAAGTTTTGTTTTAAGATAAAAAAATTCTTCTAACCTGTCTTCTTTTAAATCAACAACTCCATCTATCATTTTGGACACATTGTTAGATATAAAATTACCTGAGAAATATTCCTTTGGGACTTCTTCATGTATTGCTTGTATCTTATCCCACACTTGCTTTGTAGTAGTATAATGCATAAACTTATTCAATATTGAATTAGATATGCTATAAAATATGTTACTCAAAGCCTTACTATTATTTTGTACTTCCTTGTCTGATGGAGGAAACTTGGTGTAACCATTGCACATTAGATGCCAGACATCGAGATTCATTAGATTATCCTTCATCTTTTCTTTCCATTGTTGATAATTATCTTTTCTCAACATAGGCACATCTGTATTTTCCATTGATTCTAACTTTCCTTGATATGCTACTTCAAGAGGCATCATTTTTTAATATGTTTTCTCTTTAGAGTTCATACATTCACTTTTACCCATAAGTGCAAGCTCAATGGTTTCACTATCATCATCACTATCATTGTTGCATAGACAAGAAAATGGATCACATTTTGAACAATAACCCATACCTTATGATGCTTCATCTTATTCATTCTTGATCAATAGAAAGCAGTTTTCTCCCAAACTTGAATATTTGCTGACATCTGTAATTGTTATTGCATCTGATATATTCATGTCAAAGTTTTCAACAAAATTACCCTTTTATTCTAGGTCATAAAACTCATTATTACTTTTATCTTCAAATTCCATAAGTAAGTGATAATCTTGATTGGACTCACCTTCTTCACCATTTGAAATACCATCACTATCTACATGTGAATAAAAACTTCTCTTGTTTTCAAACCTCTTCCTATTTACTTTTGTAGCTTCTTTTTCTTTCTCTTGATTTTCTCTATAGGGACACTTAGCAACGTAATGACCAACTCTACCACAAGAAAAACATTTGAAAGGAAGCTTACCTCTTAATCTTCATGTACCCACTTGGATTTTCTTTACGAAATTTGCCTCTTCTTCTTCTAATACATAACAAGATTCTTCCTTTTCTTTTCCTTTTGCAGTAGCTTTGAAGGTTGCTTCTCTCATGTCTGAAGCACCACCTTTCCTTATCTCAAACACTGTCAATATTCCATGAGTTGATCAAGTGTGATAATTTTCAAATCCTACATGTCTTCAATAGAAGA
>APFE031128092.1:0-35128 GCA_000404065.3 Pinus taeda | reverse complement strand
TTTCTGGTTGTAAGCATATTTCAGTATTTTCCATTAATGAAATGAAGTATTATTTCCGCTGCATCTTTGTGTATATGGTTATCTCGGTATTTTATTGTGTTCCTGTTTAAATCTGGCTCACAAGACCAAAATCCAACTGAAATGAGGGACTTACAGGATATCAAGACCCATAAGAATGAAGAATGCCATTTGGGAATACCCCAATATGATGGAGCTCCAGTCAATGAACCATTACTTGATGAAGAATTTTTTTTACTGAATCTATCAACTAATGAAGTTGGAATATTATAAGTATCAGAGTATCACGAGTCCCTAAAGGGTGACATCATGTTGGCATCACCAAAGATGACATGGTGATGCCATGTGTTGCCTAGATTTGGCATTTTTGGGCATGCTAGTTGTGCACTATGGCATGTTTCACTCATATCTAACATTCTTGGGCATGCAAGTTGTGCGTATATAAGTGAAACATGGCACACTTCAGCAAGTTCCATGTGTTATAGGACACATCAACCTTTACCACATGACAGTAAATGATTAGATGTCGAGGGCTGATATGACATCCTGATATCCTGATATGTCTTAATATAAACAGTAGTCCCATGTGTATGGGACATCAGCCGTAACCATGTGGCAGGCTATGATTGGTGTTAGAAAATGAGGTGGCATGATGATCTGGCCACCGGCCTATTGACCCATTGATGATTTGCACGGATTTTCATTTACATGGAAATCATCGATATTTTGGTATTTTTGTATCAGTTATATCAGCATATTGGCCAGGTCATCCATATCGACCGTAACATCCATATCGTCTTATCGGGTATATCAAGACGCTGGTGTATCAAGATATTGAAACCACTAAGGAATGGGGAGTGCAAGGTTATGGAAATTATTGATACAGCAAGGTCATGATATGACATGTGTGTTGAGGACGACTAATTCAGAGACACCATGTGGTTGAGGAAGCCATGTGTGGACATGTACGGATTATGAAGTGTCCCTTTTAAGGGTGAAACTCCAAAGAGGCATAAATTTGTGCTTGGAGCTCGAATTGAGATGAAATTTATATCATGAGAAAGCTCTCGACCAGCTGAAGATTATGGAAATATCATAAATGTGATTTGAACATATAAAGGAAAGAGGACTTTTGATAACCCCATCTTCATAACAACCTTGAAGGTCGAGTCTAAATTTATGCCCCACAACCCTAATATGGCATTAGGGAGTTGGGTGTATCATAAATCATCACTCCTTTGAACGTTGTAAGTGATTTTGTAGTTATGTTGCTATACCATGGAATAATTGTTGATTTACCAAACTTCGAAGGAGGTAGTAACATAAAATTTACATCACTATATTATTGGACGATCATTGATCTTTCAAGGTCTGCAAAATATTGCAACAATTATACTATATCACTATGATGTCAATGACATGTTGATATGGTGTTAGAATTCCAATATACATATGGATAGTAGAACCTAACTACTCTGTCGCGTGGTGCTCTAATTCTATTAGAATTTTAATAGCCCATATAATACTACTAAATTTAGAAAGAAAAAAAAATATGATAAAATTGTTTTGACAATGAAATTTTCTTTCTTATGATGTTATTTTTATGAAGAAAAAAAAACATTAATACAACATTGAATTTTGTACCCAAATCTAATAATTGCAAGGAGGTCAATAGAGGTCATTATCTCTAACATAAGGTATTATTGTCCATCACCACAAAGCTTGAAACCCTATGTGTTCCTCATAGATAAAAGTATAATATCTCCCTAATCCTATATATCCAAATATGAAATTTGGGAGATGAATAAAGGTAAAATGTTGAAGCACCCTTTCCATAAAACCTTTGATGCAACCTTGCACTCTTTTACAATAGTCACCTCCATCATATGAGAGGTAAATTTAACAACTCCACACAACTTGAGCAATGGTTCTTTCATCGATGTGCACACTAATAGGTTGTTCTTCCAAACATAATGAGATTTTTTTGTTCCAAAATCTAGACATTTTAAAAACATGGCCTTATACATCAAATGTATGTGAACATTTTCAAACTAAAAGATTATAACACTTCAAATTAAAATATACATGGTATAAATCAATGATAATTAACATTACTTTATTAATAAATTAGAAGATGACAACACTCCAAATTAACATAGATACTCTACATTAATTTATATATCTAGTTAAGTTGAGAGGCTCATTCTACAACCTTATATGATGGGAGTTCATCTCTCCATGAATCAAGATTACATGTACCATTTAAAATAAAAATAATTCTTCCAAATATGATGAGAATTTTTTATTCCAAAATCTAGACATTTTAAAAACATGGCTTTATACATCAAATTTATATAGACATTCTCAACTTTTTAATGAAAAAATATTATAACACTTCAAATTAAAATATACATTGTATAAATTAATGATAATTAACATAACTAGAAGATGAGAACACTTAAAATTAATATAGATACTCTATATTAATTTACACGTATGGTTCAGTGGAGAGGCTCATTCTACAACGAGTATGAGGGAGGGCATGTATACGTGCTTTTCAAGAAACAAACTCGTGTATATGTGACTTACCAGTATCACACCTCATGTGTGTATGTGCCTTGCAGTCTATAAAACCTGCATACAAATATGCAATTTCAGAATCAAACCTTCGCTACAACACAGAACTTCAAACATAACCAGATCTCGGCATACACAGAAAAACCATGTGTCAAGACACTATCAACACAGATCAAATCATATCATAATCAAGATTTTCATCTCATATCTATTGGATCTTATCCATCATCAAATTCTCGGGTGCATACTTAGTTTTAGATCAAGCAAAACATCAATAGCGCATTACATGCATATTTGCTTTAGATCTAACTATTCATAAAATATTCATCACTTGCACACCTACTACCACTTTGATCTTCATCTCCTTATTTAACTTAGCCCTTATCCAATACCACAAGTTAAAACCATACTCCAGCTGATGATTTTCTTAGATGGGATCAAAACACCAGTTATTAGGCTCAATACCACAAGGAAATACCATGGTAAGGATCCTTGGTATTTAGAATACCATGGTGTGGATACTATATATGCCTTTGATTCTTCATACGCGCAAGTGTATGCGACTTTTCTTAATAGAACCGGCGTATACTTCTTGAAATTTCAACTTTTTCATTCCTCTGCCTATGAACTTCTATGCCTTTGATCAAATTCTCTGTCACATGTAGACAAATTTTGTTTACATCTTCATAAAGTAGGTTTCCATCAAAGGACAACTCATCAGATAGGTTTCCATCAAAGGACAACTCATCAGATAGGTTTCCATCAAGGACAACACATAATTCATAATGCCAACAAAATCATATCATAGTAACTTCTCATCACATGTTTACCCCAGTTGGTCGATTACATGGGTAGATGTGGGAGGAGGGTGTTACAAATTCCAATAGAAATATAGAAAGGAATGTGCAACAAAATTGTCTAATATAGCTTGGACAAATCTTCTCATAACAGAGAAGAGCAGACAGATGAGAAGAGGGCAATAAATACACCTCTTGACTGGATGGAGACCCTTAGAATCCTAAGGGTTGAACTGCAAAGTTGTAAGGTTGATAATGAGAGGATTATTGGAGCCCAAGAGAAGCATGAAGAAGTAAATGTTGTAATTTTGAAAATTTTATTAGCCCTACAACATCAAAAGCAGCATGAACATAGTGCCAGTAATTGGAGTAGGCGTAGGTCCAAATAACTCCATATCCCATCTAAAATCTAGAAATATGGACCATGGAGTAACAAGGTAGAAAGAAGTAGATCAAGAAAGAGTCATAGGAATGGAAACGCGGGAACTTCAATAGACACCTTTGAGGATGGGATTGATAGTTCTAATATGTTATCTAGGATAAAAACTAAATTAGGATTGCATAAGGAGAAGAAAAGGGTTGAGAAATGGTATATTTCATGAAGAAATTAAGAAGGAAAAAACCCCTACTTTTCATGGGGAAGTTAGAAAGAGTAAGGAGATTGAAGCATCACATCTAGGCCTAAGGAAATATTTCAAGGGGTACAATTACTCTAGAAATATGAAGGCATGAGTCGCCATATTTAATTTGAGAGGAACAAGGCCAGGATATGGTGGGAAGACCTTAAAAATTCCAAGGAATTCAAGAGAAGAAGTTGACTCATAGTAAGATTGAGAGATATTTCAGGGAGAAATATTTGTTTGAAAGGTACTACAATGGGAAAATTAAATAATTCCATGAGCATAAGTTGGGACAAATTATCATAAAATATTATACCAACATATTGATAAAATTGTTGAGATATGTGCCTTACATCAAAGATGAAGAGATTAAAATAAAATGCTTCCTCAATGGATTGCCATAGTCCTATCAAGATAGAATAGAATTCAATGAACCAAAAATGCTATAGGATACCATACAAAAGGGAAATTATTATTATGATTAGTCCAAGCGTAAGATTGAATTTCGAACATGATGGAAAAATAAGGAAAATATCAATTTTGAAAAGAAGGGATCAAGATCCTCAGACTACAAGAAGGCTGGGAAAAGTGTCAAGTTCAACATACCCACCAAAAGTTATTTCCAACAGAACTTTCCTACTCCAAGAGGGAATAAATTGATTAATCCAACAAAGGAAGAGGTAGAGGAACCAAGGAAGAAGTTTTTCAGGTGTTGGGGATGTAAGGAAGAACATTTGTTACGATATTGTCCCCATTGACAGTAAGACAACATGAGGGTGTATAATGTCCAAGAGGCTACCACCATTAACGATTTGGTTTAGGTTGTACCTCAAATTTATGCAGTCATAGAAAACAGGAAAGTGGAACACCAAGCCTCAGTGGTGGAAATGGAAGGTATACTCGCCAATAACTCTATTTTAATTTTAATTTGACCCCAGTTCTAACCTCAGTTATGTTACTCCACAAGTCATGAAAGCTTTTATTTTGCAAAGGAAACATGATGTTAAATCATGTTTGGTTTAGTTAGCCACCAGAGTCAAAATGAAGATGATTGATTATGTTGAATCATACCATTTTGACATGAGTGGCCTACTTTTCAAATACACTTTAAATATATTTCACTTGGGGTCTTATAACCTACTAATTGGCATGAACTAATTGGTAGCACATGGGGAAAAGTTGGACTATTATAAGAAAGCATTAAAATGCAAGGACGATGAAGGAGAACAAAGGTTGTTGCAACGAGTGCAGAAGTTTGTCTCTGTGAAGCATATTTTAGATCTTCAATTAAAGAAATATAGAAAAAAGGGGGATGTCCCTTGTACACTATTCAAGTGACCAGTTTAGAGAAGGAAAATAATTTAAGAATTGAAGATCATCCCATGCTACAAGAACACAATGATGTATTTCCTAAAGAGATGTTAGGACTACCACCTAAGAGGGACATTGATTTCTTAATAGAGTGCACAAGAGCAGTGCCTATGTCTGAGAAACCATATAGAATGAGCATACCTAAGTTAGTGGATCTGAAGATACAATTGAAAGAAATGTTGGACAATGGGTATAATAGAACCAGTGCGTCACTCTAGGGAGTTATCACATTATTTGTGAATAAAATGATGGCACCTTGAGGTTTCATATTGATTACAGATAGTTGAACAAGGAAACTATTAAAAGAAATATCCATTACCTAGGATCGATGATTTGTTTAACTAGATGAAAAGAGCCATAATGTTTTTCAAGATAGTTTTGAGGTCCTAGTATCATCAAGTCCATATCAAGGATGAGGATATCCACAAGACTATTTTTAGGACCATATATGGACACTATGAACTTGTAGTGGTGCCATTTGGGTTGACAAATGAACAAACAAAATTTATGTGCCTAATGAATAATGTTCTTAGAAAATACTTAGTTAAGTTTGTGCTAGTATTTATTGATGACATCTTAATGTATTCAAAGACCAAAGAGGAGCATAAGGAACACCTCAAGACAATGTTACAAGAGCTATGAGACCATCAGTTATACGCTAATCTCTACAAATGCAATTTCTTCCAATCACAAGTCCACGAATTGGATCATATTATATCCAAAGAAAGAGTGGAATTTAATCTTGAAAAGATCAAGGCCATACTAGAGTGGACTACTCCCCATAATGTAATAGAAGTTAGATTTATGGGGTTGATATGATATTACAGGAGATTCATTCAAGGGTTCTCAAATATTGAGCACTTAATTGTAGCAGTGCAAAAGAATGGTGTGAGATTTCATTGAACATCAGATAATGCAACAAGATTTGAACAATTGAAGCACCTTCTCACACATGCCCCTATTTTTAAGATTCTAACTTGGATAAATATTTCTTGGTTTATACCAATGCTTGCGAGTGACTCAATGAATTTCTCATGTAGGATGGACATGTGATTAGCTATGAGGTTAGGAAGTTGCATGAGCATGAGAAAAATATGTGACATGTGCTTTGGGGTTTGTAGCCATACCACGTGCATTAAAAATGTGGAGACACTACTTGCTTTAAAGGAAATTCATCTTAATGATGTATCATAGTGATGAGGTATTTATTTGACCAGCCTCAATTGAATGTCGATAAAGCTAGGTGGATGGCGCTTATTAGAGATTTTTTTTCTAAATCAAACACATTAAAAGTGAAAAGAATTGAGTAGCTAATGAACTCAACAAAATTATGCAATTTATACACTTGGAAACCATGAGTATCTATGAGACAGACACGAAAGGAAGAATCAAAGAAGCATTATAGGAAGATGAGCACTTCGATCATGTAAGTTCATTCTTGCAGCAAGAGCTCGAGAATGAAGAAAGAAATTGTTAAATATATTGATAAATATTTAAAATGCCAACAAGTTAAAGTGGAATTTAAGCACCCAGTAAGATTTTTACAACCAATACAAGTTCCATAAATGAAGTGGGAATTCATATCAATGTGCTTCATCATTGTATTACCAAGAACCCCTAAGCAACATGATGTGATCATGGTGGTAGTGGATAAGCTAAGTGAGATAACTCATTTTATATATGTAAAGTATACATATAAGGCAATCAATATTGCACAGATTTTCATGGAGATTTTTAGATTGTATGGAAAGCACAAGAAGATCATATTCAATCCAAATTCCAAGTTTACCTCTAAATTGTGGAAGGATTTATTTACAGGATTTAGAACCCAGATAGATTTCAATAAAGCATGTCACCATGAGACTGATAAACATATAAAAAGAGTAAATAGAATTTTGGAAGACATTCTCAGGATGCATTTCATGCCCTAACCCAAGAAGTGTGGATAATTTATGCATCTGGTGGAATTCACATACAACAATGACTATCAAGAATCATTAAAGATGAGCCCTTTTGAAGCTTTATATGGTAGAAAGTGAAATACCCCAATTAGTTGGGATAATCAAATGGATAAAGTCACACTTGGGAAAAAAATGTAAAATGAAATGGAACAATAAATAATTATGATAAGGAAAAAATAAAAGGCATCACAAAACCAACAAAATATTTATGAAAACCAAAACATAGCGCATAAAGAATTTTGAATAGGAGATCACATAGATCTTTGAATCGGGCCAAAGAGAAGCTCCTTAAGAGTGGGATCATGTGCCAAGTTAGAAACAAGATATTGTGGACCCTTCTAGATCTTGGTAAGAGTGGAACCAGCAGCATAACAAATTCCCTTACCTCTCATAGGGAAGGAACATGATGCGTTTCATTTCTCATTACTTAAAATATATATACATGATGCTAATCATACTATTGATTGGACTATGATACATGTGGAACTGGAGGGATAATTCCAACTAGAACAATAGAGCATATTGATAGGAGGAAGAACACACTCCAGAATTGAGTCCTCGCATAGCTCAATGTGCAACGGAAGCACTTTGGACCAGATGAAGCAACATTGGAGCTAGAGGATGTCATGAAAAGGGTATGCCCATTTTTGTTTTTTGCATAAAAAATCAATTCTACAAATAGTAAAACATTAAGGGTGGTGTTCCTTTAAGGGGGAGTGGAATGTAACATCCTTTTTTCTAATCCCCAAGCTCTTTAATGCAATTAAAGGATGATAATGTTGGAGGGACAACATGGATGCATTGCCAAGACTGTCTAATGTAAATAGTTTGATTTAATTATAGATTGATAATGTAGAAGAAGAAGGAACAACCTATATGGGTCCCGATGTTTGAAAGGATAGCATGCTTAGGAAGCTTGTAAGGGAGATTGGAAATTTTCTTGTCTTCCCTTAATTTAATTTTCTGACCCTTCATGTTCTTGTTCAACTACCAACTACCAAATAGTTATGAGAGGATGGGGGGGGATGTATTGGATCCATCCAAGCATAGGTTTCATACCTCGTGATAGAGTCATGGTTGAATTTGCAGAATGAGTAGAGGACCCTAGACCTCTCCTAGGTGAAGTAACACTCATGTGGAGAAAACTAGGTGGTTTCCGATAGGTCATTCAAAATAGAGTTGGTAGATGTAGCGATGGAGATTAAGATAAAAGAGACCTAAATTATGTGTGTGAACCAAAAATGTTGTGAACTTGTGAACCTAAAATATGTGACACTATGAATCTGTGAACCTATGATTGGAAGTTGAACCATAAAGTCTAGGCGTGAAGTGTGTTAGCTAATGAAATAAGAGAGAGAGCCCTCTACTTGAGTTAGGTAGACCAGGACCAACTCTACTATTTTAGTTGTTTTTTTGCACATGAAGCACTAGAAAGGGCAGGATTCCAAGGGAACCCTAGGAAGAAATGAAGGGGTCTCCTTTTGTGTTGTACCGACCCTCAGTGTCCATTTTTTGTTGTGTATTCAGCCAAGCCTCAATTCTTAAGAGGTGGCATCCATTTTTCCTAGGCAGTGAAGGAGATCGAACTTCATCCTCTATCCCATGAATTAACCCATTTGGTGTAATACCTTTAGCGAAGCTTCCTTCAAACATCAGATCTGGCTTGAGGGTGGCGAGTTGCAAGAAATTTTTAGTCTACTTATGCCTACAATTGGGTGGAGAGTGAAAATCCCTTCTTCAGTTTACAACAATTTTACAAGGAGCATATAAGTATATTTATTCCTTTTATATGAACTCTAAATGGTGTTCAATACTTCATGTTTAAGTATTATGCCAGATATGCAATGTATGTCTGCATTGGTAGGTTGAGAGTATTATGCTATATTTACAGTGTATGTTGTATGGTTGTAATGAATATGCATGATCAATGTGCTAAGAAATTAACATGGTTTGTTGGAATATTGAACTACATTCATTTATGAATATAATCATTTCAGCTCAGTTAAATGAGAATATCATGCATTGAATGTTCATGAAATAAGAGGTTAGCCTTGGTTGTGCTAATTGTGTAATAGTTATATGTTGATTCCAATCATTTATGAGTCTTTCTAATGTTTGGTGTGTTTTTTAAGGGACAAGACTAATAGGTTTATAGCCCTAGTTATTGTTGAGATTTTGGATAAATCCTTGCTCCTTATGAGTTTAAATCAATAAGCTTCAATTTACATGGATAGGCTAGAGGAGTCATATGTTTGTTGTAAGAATGGGAAGGTCTTGTTAATGATGGGACCCTGAAGCAAGAATAGAAGCTTTGATGAGAAGGAAAGATTCAAGAAGACAAAGGCTTCTCAAAGATCTGATATTCATTTTGGAGTCATTCACCATAAAACTTTTAAGTTGGTGGAAGTCTAAAAATAGCTTAAATAGGGAAGGGGAAATTTAGGGACTGAGCCACTTAGCACAATATTCTTTGGAAATTTGGGGTTTGGATGGCCCCAAACTTAGCCTTGGTTACATGGCCCAATAGGAACCAAGACCAAAATGCAACTGAAAGGGGGGACTTACAGGATATCAAGACCCATAAGAATGAAGAATGCCATTTGGGAATACCCCAATATGATGGAGCTCTGGTCAATGAACCATTACTTGATGAAGATTTTTTTTTACTGAATCTATCAACTAATGAAGTTGGAATATTATAAGTATCAGAGTATCACGAGTCCCTAGAGGGTGACATCACGTTGGCATCACCAAAGATGACATGGTGATGCCATGTCTTGCCTAGATTTGGCATTTTTGGGCATGCTAGTTGTGCACTATGGCATGTTTCACTCATATCTAACATTCTTGGGCATGCAAGTTGTGCATATATAAGTGAAACATGGCACACATCAACAAGTTCCATGTGTTATAGGACACATCAACCTTTACCACATGATAGCAAATGATTAGATGTCGAGGGCTGATATGACATCCTGATATCCTGATATGTCTTAATATAAACAGTAGTGCCATGTGTATGGGACATGAGCCTTAACCATGTGGCAGCCTATGATTGGTGTTAGAAAATGAGGTGGCATGATGATCTGGCCACCGGCCTATTGACCCATTGATGATTTGCAAGGATTTTCATTTATATGGAAATCATCGATATTTTGGTATTTTTGTATTAGTTATATCAGCATATTGGCCAGGTCATCCATATCGACCATAACATCCATATCGGCTTATCGGGTATATCAAGACACTGGTGTATCAAGATATTGAAACCACTGAGGAATGGGGAGTGCAAGGTTATGGAAATTTTTGATACAGCAAGGTCATGATATGACATGTGTGTTGAGGATGTGGACTAATGCAGAGACACCATGTGGTTGAGGAAGCCATGTGTGGACATGTACGGATTATGAAGTGGCCCTTTTAAGGGTGAAACTTCAAAGAGGCATAACTTTGTGCTTGGAGCTCGAATTGAGATGAAATTTATATCATGAAAAAGCTCTCGACCAGCTGAAGATTATGGAAATATCATAAATGTGATTTGAACATATAAAGGAAAGAGGACTTTTGATAACCCCATCTTCATAACAACCTTGAAGGTCGAGTCTAAATTTATGCCCCGCAACCCTAATATGGCATTAGGGGGTTGGGTGTATCATAAACCATCACTCCTTTGAACGTTGTAAGTGATTTTGTAGTTATATTGCTATACCATGGAATAATTGTTGATTTACCAAACTTGGAAGGAGGTAGTAACATCAAATTTACATCACTATATTGTTGGACGATCATTGATCTTTCAAGGTCTGCAAAATATTGCAACAGTTATACTATATCACTATGATGTCAATGACATGTTGATATGGTGTTAGAATTCCAATATACATATGGATAATAGAACCTAACTACTATGTCGTGTGGTGCTCTAATTCTATTAGAATTTTAATAGCCCAAATAATACTACTAAATTTAGAAAAAAAATTATGATAAAATTGTTTTGACAATGAAATTTTCTTTCTTATGATGTTATTGTTACGAAGAAAAAAAAACATTAATACAACATTGGATTTTGTACCCAAATCTAATAATTACAAGGAGATCAATAGAGGTCATTATCTCTAACATAAGGTATTATTGTCCATCACCACAAAGCTTGAAACCCTATGTGTTCCTCATAGATAAAAGTATAATATCTCCCTAATCCTATATATCCAAATATGAAATTTGGGAGATGAATAAAGGTAAAATGTTGAAGCACCCTTTCCATAAAACCTTTGATGCAACCCTACACTGTTTTACAATAGTCACCTCCATCATATGAGAGTTAAATTTAACAACTCCACACAACTTGAGCAATGGTTCTTTCATCGATGTACACACTAATAGGTTGTCCTTCCAAACATAACAAGAATTTTTATTCCAAAATCTAGGCATTTAAAGGCATGGCCTTATACATCAAATATATATGAACGGTTTCAAACTAAAAGATTATAACACTTCAAATTAAAATATACATGGTATAAATCAATGATAATTAACATTACTTTATTAATGAATTAGAAGAATAGAACACTCCAAATTAACATAGATACTCTACATTAATTTATACATCTAGTTAAGTTGAGAGGCTCATTCTACAACCTTATATGAGGGGAGTTCATCTCTCCATGAGTCAAGATTACATGTACCATTTAAAATAAAAATAATTCTTCCAAATATAATGAGAATTTTTTATTCCAAAATCTAGACATTTTAAAAACATGGCTTTATACATCAAATTTATATAGACATTCTCAACTTTTTAATCAAAAAAATATTATAACACTTCGACTTAAAATATACATGGTATAAATTAATGATAATTAACATAACTAGAAGATGAGAACACTCCAAATTAACATAGCTACTCTATATTAATTTACACATATGGTTCAGCTGAGAGGCTCATTCTACAACGAGTATGAGGGAGGGGATGTGTAAGTATATTCGTCCCTCAGTAAAGTTGACATGTGCCCCTTTAAAATAAAAATAAATATGTTCTAAATAGAAAAATAATGTTGGATATAATAATAAAAAAATGAATATGTTGTAAAGTAATTAGAAGTAAAAGAAAAATGTGTGAGTAAAATGTTTAAACCTTATACAACAATACATTTAAATAAACTATTTGAAGATCTATGTTAACTAATTTATGTCTATATCAACTTCATATATATCTCTATAGAGAAAAAATATTGTTAAAATAAAATATTTTAATGTTGTATATAAAAAAGTATTCAAGGTGAGTTATCAATCAAATATTTGAATACCAATTGATATTGGCATATACTCAAAAATATATTAATAATAGAAAAAACCATTTTAATTTGGGTTGATAAAATGTCTTGATGTACATGTCATGTAAAATATATTATGTATATATTGCATATCATTTAAAAAAAAAATTATGAAAAAAATAAGTTTTATGGGTAAAACATTTATTTGGTCCTATATATACTATATATAGCATTCAAAAATACAATTTAAACAATGAAAAATTACACATTATATTTGCACTCTAAAGAAGTTTGCACATGAAGAAATTTGATCCCTCTCCACTCATTTTAGATCCATACTTAAGAAGAATCTATATTGGTATAAATTAATTTATTGGGTAGAGAGGAGCTCTTAGTACGGTAAAGATGTAAACATTTTGACTTAGTAGAATTATATAAAAAGAAAAATTAAATTAAATAATAATAATAATTGAGTAAAATATACAATTTACCTTTGGTGGTTTTTTCTTCATGTTTTGAGAACCCATGGTTTTGTCCATGGTATTTCTCGTAGTAAAAAAAATGTATATATATATGTATGAATGTAATAGTAAGTGTATGTATGGAGTATGTAAGTATATATATATATATATTATTATATATATATAATATATAATATATAATAGATAGAAAAGCTTAGATCTACCAAATGCCAAGAGGGATCAATCTATTGAGGTGCAAATTTCTTTAATAAAAATAAATTTGATCCCTTTTAGTAGATCCGAGTTAAAGATAGATCTAGATAGATATAGACACTCTCCTATAATCAAATTTATATAGACATTCTCAACTTTATATTGAACTAAAAATGATAACACTCCAAATTAAAATGCACATGGTATAAATTAATGATAATAGAAGATGACAACAGTCCCAATTAAGATACATGTGATATAAAATTAATGCTAATTAACATTACTTTATTGAGCTTATATAAGATGAAAAGAAATTTTTGAATTTGAAAGTATAATAACAAATTCACATAATTTTTTGGTGTAGTCTAATTAATAGATAAATGGCTACCATACAATATGTTTTTTTAGTAAGATGGATTCAACACCCTAAAATACTCCTTGTCTCACATATTTACTGAAAATAAAAATAAAAATTGAAGTTAAAAATATAATAACAAATTCACATAATTTTTTGGCCTAGTGTAATTAATAAATGAAACTATTAAAATTGTAATTTCTTATTATTTAAAATACATTTTTAAATGCATAAATAGTTTCAACACCCTAAACTACCCCTAAATCACTTGATCTTTGCAAAATAAACAGCTCAAACTAAATTACAAACCTTACTTAATTTTAACAAAATTTACTACAAAAATATTTATAAAAAAATAATTTCGTCTACTAACTTAAATTTTTAATACCATATAATTTCATCTCCTAATAAAATATTTATAAAACTATAACCTCCTAAATGTCCTTCATGTAATAAATATGCTTTTAAAAGTTATAAGAAGTCCTTAATGTAATAAATATGCTTTAAAAGTTATAAGAACCTGCAAGTAACTTACTTATTACTAATAATTTGTAAGTTGATGTTCACATTATTAATTACTTCATTTTTAAAAAATAATCACCTATACAAAAAGTAAGCTTATTACTAATAATTGATGTTCAAATTATTAATTGCTTCTTAGTTTTTCAAAAACTAATTAATCAAAAAGTAGATTTTTCTTAGATTTGGACCATTTCAAAAAATAGATTTTCTTGGATTTGGACCATTTAATTTTTTTAATTAATCTTAAACTATTCAAAAATAAAACAATTTAATTATGATTGTTTTTAGATTTTCAATGTTAAATAATATTTAATCTTAAACTATTCAAAAATAGAACAATTTAATTATGATTGTTTTTAGATTCTCTATAAATGTTTAGATTCCCTATGTGAAATAATTTTTTCAGAGGCAGTGGGCTCAGCGATTAGAAGAATTCTAATGGAACCCTCGAGAATGGTTCAGGGAAATTGCAAGGAATTAACCTCACACATAACGATTGGATCAAACATCCATAGCTCTCCATGTTAAATAATTTATTTATTTTTAATTTTAACTTATTCAATATCTCAAATAATTGATTTTTTCCATGGAATTTGACCTACTAAATTATAATATTAAATAATTTATTTTCTTTAATTATTATCTACATCAAATAATTTATTTTTCTTGAATTCCAATAATTCAATTAGAATCCTCCATATCAAATAATTGAGTCCTTTATTGATTTTTCATGAATTTAAAAATTCTTGATTTAAACTTTGGACTATTCAATTCTGACATCAAATCATTATTGGATTTTTCTATTAAAATAATATATATATAGTATATATATCAATTCTGACATCAAATCATTATTTGATTTCTTTTCTAATTATTTATATATATATATATAATAATATAAATATATATAATATAAATTCAAATTCTGAACTATTCAACTTTGATATTAAATCAATGATTAATTTCTTTTTTATAAAAAAAAAATCATTTTTTTCATGAATTCAAAATCCTAAATCTAACTTTTGGACCATTCAACTCTGAATATTTAATCATTATTTGATTTCTCTTCTATAGAGAAAAGTCCTTTATGTTTTCGTTTGGGGGCAACCGTGCAACTCCTATGCAACTCTCGATAATGGTTAAGTAACCCGCAGAAATAATTTAAAATTTAAATAATTGTGTAAATTAATAATATATATATATATATATATACTTCCAAAACTCCATATATAAGAGATGATATTATACATATTTTTATTTCATAAAAATATAATATAAAAAAGAAATCAAAAGTTATTGAATTACGAAAAGGTAAATGTGTACACCCCATTTGCACTTCACTTTTTAAGTAAGGTCCAAAAAAATCCAAAGTTATTCGATGTACAAAAAGGCACGTGTGTAGAAACCCACTTACACTTTCCATTTTTTATTTTGTTTTTTTTAGTTTTTTTCCGGTAATAAATCAAGATATTTTTATTGTATAAAAAAAAGAAATTAGTGTGTGATTGTATATGGTTAGAGATAATGGAGAATATCTTAAAATATGGAATTGGTTCATGGTACCTGAGGATAGGGATTAGTTTTTATTTCTTAGGGTATAGTTCTAATTCTCTAAATCCATGATTGCTATATAATGTGTGATGTACACGGACAATGTAGACCGTGTTGCAGAGCCAGACTCTCCTGGTTCAGACTCTCTGTCGTAGAGCTGACTAGTGGATGTTTTTATTAATTAAAACATCGCTTTTTAACATGGTATCAAAGCGTCAAGGCTGAGAAACCTGTTCACTGAGTGAAGAATTTGAATGGTGCAGCTGAGGCAAAATTGTCGCGTGGTTTAGGGGAAAAATCACGCCGATTCCACTGTGAGACTGCCAACATTTTATTTTGGATGACCATCACAAATCCGTGCTAGATAATTGCGCCAACCATCGCAAATCCTTGGTGTTAAATCATGTCGACCATGCAAAGAAAAAAAAAAGGTGGTTGCACGTCTCTGTTTGGGAATTCGCTGTGGTAACAAGTTGCGGGATCAACCTGCTCAGAGGTCGCTTGGAGTAAGGCTACTCCGATCATGGAGGTCTGTCGTGGAGGAGACTTGCGGAGACTTGCCATAGGAGGCTGCTGCGTGGAAAGAGGTCGCATACTTGCCCGGAGGCCTCGTGGAGAGGGCGCGCAGACTTCAAGGGATCAGCTAGTGCTAGAGGCTATTGAAACTACCAGAAATCGGACTCATGGAGATCAACAATTTCTGCCTTTGACATAGATCTGGGGTAGATCTAACATATATATTTCTTTACCTGTCAAATTTTTTTAATCACCAAGATGAATAATCAAATGATTGAAGCATATTTGAATGAGCATAACAAGCTCGATGGCTCCAATTATGCGAATTGGAAATTCAAGATGCAGACTCTGCTAGAAGTGTAGAGTGCTTAGACGATTGCAAATGGGGATGACCAAAAGCCAGTCGCTTGATCAACATCGATTCCAAATTGCGAGAAGCGAGAAGGTAAATCAAGGACGTTTTCTTCTTATCACTAGTCAATACCAAATGGTAATTATGGCTAGAAAGAGTGAGGTTGATCAGCTCCTTGTAATACCTTAGCTTCATTTCCCCCTCTAACTCCTTATCACTCCACAACTTATCCTTAAATTCTAAAGTAATGGTATTTTTAATACTATCATTATTCTCCAAGATAATCTCCTCCCTTATCCGCACAATGATTGAGCCACTACTTAACATTCTTGTGCCAACTTTACTTAAAGAGAAAATAAAAAATTAAACTAAAATTAAAAACAATTTAAATATTTATATTTTTAAAATTATATTAAAATTTAATTAAAAAAAATTAAAATGATAAATTTTAATTAATAAAATTATATAACTAAAAATAATTTAAATTAACTTATATACCACGAACCATTATATCAATAATAATAAAAGGGGAGTTCAAACGTCCCGTTTTTAAACCAAACCATTATAATATAGTTTGCTGAACGGTTTAGCATATAATGCTTGTCTAAATTTATGGAACATGGCAATACCCGTTATGAATAAAATGTGAATGTGAAGTGAGCAAATTTATGTCAAAGTGAATCGAGCGACGTTTGTGGTACATGCGTGGCAACGGGTCTGTCGCTTGTCCCTACGTGAATAATGAGAAGCTTTAAGTCTAAATCGTTTTGTACGGCAACACACAATTGGTCTGTCCTTCACTGAATTAGTACGATGTTGAATGTCAGGGCCCTTATCATGTTTTTTTGGCAGTTGTCTATAATGCGATTTTTTGAAAGTCTTTTAGGTGAGTTTTTCTGGTCAAAATCCGGCATCAATTTATTGGAATCGCAAGTTTGATAGCTAGTTTCTGCACAATCAAAGCCTCCCATGGGTTTTTCAGGGTGCTGAATCCAAATATGCAGTTAAAAAACTATTTTAACTGCAACAAATCAAGATTTAACCTCAATTTCTTTCGCCGGATTCCATCACCAGAATCTCAAAAAATCGCATTATAGACAACTCCTTTTTTTTGTGCTTTGCTTCGCCGTGGTCATTTTTTAGCTACTTCAATGGGCCCACTCTGTGTGTTCCAACCACGCTTGTTTCTTCTGGTTCGGTTATGGTTTAGTTGTGAATGATGGTATACATCATGTATGATGCTGCTCTCACATTATGATTTCAAATTTCAAATTAAGCGGAAAGATGTTTGGTTTTTTTTTTTTTTAATTTATATATGTTTAGTGAGGTTTGTGTTTAATATTTGAAATGTATCTATTACTTATGACAGGTTTTTCGTGATATTTGAACATAATTATCGGCAATCTTTATTTCAATGCGTGTAAATTCTCAAGTATGTGTTGTATTTGTTTTATATCATAATTTAATGTGCAAAGATTTTTTACTTCAAATTTAAATAACTTATTGGATTTTAACTTAAAGCGGTGAAAAGAGCAATATAATTTGAAAAATTCTACAAATTTAAAGTGGAGCTATAATAATATTAAATATGAGCAATAATAATCAGAGTAAATATTTGTTTGCAGCTTTAAAGAGGAGCCATGAAGAACCATATTAACAGTAAATAGTGTATGCACCTTGCTCACAATAAATATTTGATGCAGCTTGCTCATGGACAATACTAAACTTGTTTTTTAGCTTTAAGGAGGAGCCATAATAATGTTATGTAACACTCAATGATGCACCAACATTTACTTTTACCAAGTTTAACTTATTACTGTTAATTTTATTTTGTTTTAATCTAGATTGTTAAAACAATTAGGTTAAATATCCAGAACATATGTTGTTAATTATTAATTAAAAGAATTTGCTCAGTTTGTAAAAGCGCTGAAGAATTAGTGAAAATAACTCATAAAATAATTACAAGCACTTCCCCATCTTTTCCTTCAAAAAGGAAAATGACAGATCCTTAAGGGGGTTGGAAAAAAGTGGTAGAAGGGATTATGTTGTGAATGGTTTTCACTGGAGCTAGACAAATTAGCAAGTGGGAAAAACCATGGATAACAGTCGAGAGTTACAAGACTTGAGGCTGGACATAATCTTGATGCCCAAGGTACCGAGCTGTTTTAGTCATTGTCAGGAGTTGGAAGAACTCGGAAGGGGATTCTCGACGTAATTGCCAAATCCATGGCTGGGTGGTGAGACCTTCCAGGCAAGGGAAACACATGCATGTTTACAAGTAAAGCAGGGAAACAAATAATTAGTGATTATGCATTTAATAGTTATCAGCGGGAAAAAGATTATTTGTTTTATCTTACGTAATGAACAAGTTGACATGCTAATGAATTACTAGTAAGACTCTCTCAATGATAATAGTAGGCTTACTATCTTTCATTACAATTTCAGTGCAATCGGATAGTTACAGATATCATTGCATAAAAGAAAAAGGTAATGACAGGATTTAATTTCCATTCACTAAAACAAAACGCATAAGCTATTCTAAACCTTAAGTAAAAGAACAAATCACAATAGTAGAGCAACTATTCATGTTATTTTATGATTTTAAATTGTCGCACTGTAAATTTAATAGCCTACTGAGTAATTAGACCAAAACCCGTATTCAGTCACTCCATGGGAATTAACAAGTATTTCTTTAACCATCTCAATAAAAAAAACGTACTGAGAATGTCAAGCTATGGAAATATCATTCAAAAGATAATATTTAGCATTATCCACTTCAAGTATTCATGCAGCTCTGACCAGAGCTGTACAATACACAACTAAACTTATCCCATCAAAACAGAGGTTGACAACCTTGAAATCTAATAGAGAAAATAGAGATAATAATAAAAACTCAATCCTTATTGTCCAACATAGTACAATTGTGTGCCAAACGAATGTTTACAAGCGGCCAACCCTATGTTAGGGAAAACCCTAACAGCGAGCCGTCATGAAAAGAAAAGAAATAGAGCGAATTTGAAGTGCATAATCACATCAATTTTATATAAACCCTCTGTTAAAATTTCATGTATATAACCTCCATAATGACAAAACAACAGTGTAGTATCAAGCTAAAGAATGGGCGCATTCATTGCCCATCATTTCTCTTTTACAAAACCAAAAGAACTGTATATCTATTGAAAAGTCGTAGCACTTCAGCCGCCAAGCAACCTTAATACATTAACACAAGGAAAAACAAATAATCCTTCTTCTAAATGGAGATTGTCGCCTGGAACCCATTCGTCAGTCAAGCCGGAGGGGAACCAACCTGAAATCGAAGGCAGTGATTGTTGTAAGAATGTGGTTTCACTCCAAAACTCCCTTCTGGGTATGTGTATTCATAAATACCGTAACAGAATGTACATGCAAACAATATTAACACATTAGAGTAAGCCCAAAGAACAAATCGAAGGAGTATTATTAGAAAATTTTTGGTATAGAGAACGAGCTTACCTGAAAGAGGAATTGTCGAGCAACAGGAGGCAAAGCACACCTGAAATAAACGATACTGTCATAACCAGTTCTTAGGGAAAAACCTTGTATGAAACCTCTCGGGTTAGATCACCATTACCTTTGGTTTATGGGATGAACCCAAGATGCGTTTCTTCGGAGCCAAAGTTCCGCCATCGACATTTCCACATATGCATGAGATGAGTAGAGTGATTCAGAGAGAAATGTAAATATCAAATAAGGAAATAGGCAACTGTCAGGTGAGATTTGTGGGGTTGGAGGCATTTCTACGTTATACCTGTGTGCAGTAGAGGTGAACCAAACAAGGAAGTTGTGCCATTCTGCCATACCGCCATCCAGGTCGCCTTCTGTCGCAGAGTCGAAGTTCAAACATCTCTTCACAACCAGATGACCCCTGACCTTGTTGAGAGTTGTGTTAACTCGCTGGCCTACATTCCAAGCCACGGAGACCTTATATCTCCTTGGATCGAACGGTGGAGTTGATGTCAGGTGCAAGGATTCGAGATCTTTCTGAAAACTAGCATCATCGACATTTAATGAAGAACTGCAGAGACAAGGGAAACCTCGGGGTTCTCCCTGCCTTAATGGAGAGGTGTTATCCAAGGTGTGCCAGCGAGGAAAAGTTAATGCAGGCAAAGTGGATGTACAATTGGGGGTTGGCACTTAAACTGCCAACGAACACAAATTCTCAAGAAATACTATAAAGTGTAACGTTAAATAATAACCATATAATAAAATTTCATTTCATTTCTTTATTTAAATAATTAGTTGTGGGTGTTAAGGTTTTAGGTTGTTACAAATGGTATCAGAGCGACAGGTTCGCACACTGAGACTTATGGGCTCAATATATACACCTATAGATAGATATGAACAATATATATATATATATATATCGAGTAAGTGTGAATGTGAACACAGAAGAAAAGGTTAGCACCAAAGAGTAGAAACGCAGAGGAGCCCCAGATTATCAAACCAGCCAGATGTGCCTTATGTGGAGGCCAACCCGGATATATGGATATAGCTCGGAGAAGAATCTTGGCAAGCCAACGCTACCCTACTTGAAATAGTGCAACAACTACATGCAGAAATGATGAACTTGAGGACGGACAATGAACGATTGAGTAAGGAACAAGAAAATATCCTTAAAAGCATGTCCGACAGACATAATCAACAAGGACCAGATCCGAGTATGGAGAATAGGAAGAAGACCCCAACATCCCATCATGACGAAGACAATGGAAAGTCAGCAGAGGGACGTAAGGAGGATGAAGAGGGGCATTCAGATAATGTTTCCAACCAAAGAAAGACAAAAATGCAGAAAATGGAATTACAAGGTGAGTTCAAAAAAATAAAACTGTCATTGTTTGAAGGAGAATTTGAAGAGGCAGTTGAAGCATCATTGATTGACATGGGTAAATATTTTCAGATTTATGAATATACTGACAAACTTAAAGCACGACTGCCAATCTATCAATTAAGGGGAAAGGACACCCTCTGGTGGGAAGAGATTAAAACCGTGAGAAAAATCGATGAAGAACAAGTGACGTGGCAAGAATTCCAAAAACATTTTAAGGACAAATATTTAACTGAATGCTACTATGATGAAAAAACAAAGGAGTTCCATGAGTTAAGGTTGGGAACCTTGACCATGGACAAGTATGTGAAATAGTTTATTTCCATGTTACGATATGTCCCGTACATGCAGGAGGAAAAAACCAAAATTTAGCGGTTTATTAGCAGTTTACCCAACTTTATAAAGGAGAAGTTAGAATTTGATTATCCTAAAACAATGGGTGATGCGGTGCGAAAAGCCCGTATATGTTATTAGCAAATGAAAGAGAAGAGTCAGGGGCCCAAAGGATCCATTGGAAGGAGAATGAAGAATTTACCCCCAAACAGACAACCAAAAGTCACAAATGGAAGGAATAATCAATAAAGAACTTCCAGGAAATTTGCGAGGAACCAACCCAAAGTCCCAGCTTACACCGAGAATAGACACACAGAGGGAGTTAGTAAACCTGCTACTGATCAACCACCAAAGAAACCTTTTCAATGTTGGGGATGTGGGGAATCTCATTACTACAAGAATTGCCTGCACAAAGCTCGATCAGAACAGCTTTCAAATATGCAAGAATCCTCCACAGTTGGAGATGTAGCAAGGAATATGCCCAGAACTAACACTGCTTTGGATGATCATCAAGTAGAATACCAACCCACCATGGTCGAGTGCGAAGGTATGATTGTTGATCAACCAGTTTCTGTTTTATTTGATCTGGTGCTAGCTTAAGCTACATTAGTCCTTAAGTGGTAGAGAAATGCCAGCTGCAAAGCAACAAATTTAAGAAATCTTGGCTAGTTTAGCCTAGCCTTTCCATTTCATGGATAGCCATGGTGTTGTGGGTTCACTTCTTTGTTTTCCTGGTTAGTTCTCATGTTTCCTTTAGCTTGGGTTGAGTTACTAGTTCTTGGAGCCTTAGTTTGACAAACGCTCTGGAAGCCCAGTAACAGCTTGGGATGAGTTACTAGTCCTGGAGCCTTGTTTGGAAAAACACTCTGGAGTGCAGTATAAGTGGTGGATTGAGTTACTAGTCTTGGAGCCTTGGTTGGAACAAACACTCTGGAGCCCTGGAAGGCTTGGATAGAGACAAATCGGATGATAGTTTTATGATGTTTGTTCGTGAGGTGGAATCACTATTTGATGGGTTGAGGTGGTTGGCCTCTGGAATCCCTTGATGATTTTGGATTGATGTGTTTTATGAGATCCCATGTTCATGATTGGAATATGGCACGGGGGTGAATGGCTGAAGAGAGATTTGGCTCAACCATTCTACGGTTAGGTGGAACATGGTAGTCCCATCCCGGGTTTGGATTTTGTATCATCAATATGAGGTTGTTTCTCCTTATTATCTCATGAGTATTATATTGGTTTATATGTTGATTATATGGTTGTTGTATCCTTTATATTTATGTTGTTATTATGCTAGTTATAAGCATGTATTATCATAGTGATGATGTATGGCTTTCCTCATGTTTTGATTGGTAAAAGAATGAATAATGTATCTATGACCTACTAAATGATAATGTAGCTAATGATATAAAGGAACAATTCTTCTTAGAGATTCTCAGATAAGTATTATACCCCTATGTTCAAATTTGTTAGTTAAACTTGTAGATTTCATTCATGCCAAGTGTTTGACAGAATGTCAGTCCTGGTTGGGGATGGTAAGGCCTAATCCTAGAGTTATTTTTTGATTTATTAGTCTTTTCATCATGTGTTTAATGGATTCCAGAATTTACATCAAGTTTTGGGCAGTGGCCTGAATTCTGGGCTTGAAAAGTGCCTTAAATTCCCTAGACTCTCGCATAGCTCTGCAGGAAATAGTCCCTAGACGCAGGAATGTAGGCTTGTGGGAGCATACAAAACTCTCTAGACGTTGGCATGCCCATAACATGGGAGCATCCAGAGGTTTAATAGCTTTAAAACTCAGTGGGACCCAGGGGCTGGCTAGCAGAAAGGTTGGGATGGTTCCTAGGGGTCCTATTACTGATGTTGAAGGTTTGTATGGTGTGTTTCCATGAGTTCCACTTCCTTAACGTGACTTAGGAGGTCAAATATTTTGGGAAAAATACTGAGAGAGGGGGTGAATCAGTGTTTTCAAAACATTAACCTTTTCAATCATATCTTGATTTCTATACGCGACCTTATTGAAGGCAACCCGCGTATGTACGCGACTATTATTCAGACAACTAACATACATCTAGTAAACTTACTTTTTCAATTAATTCGTCTTATGCTTATCTTAAGTGAATGTGTCAGTACTTCATTAAGCATTAAACATATAGTAACCATGTGTGGTAAGAACAAAATAAGCCATCACGCATAAGAAACACACATGAACACCAGGACTTAAGGTGGAAGCCTAATGTGGGAAGAAAAACCACCATTGTTGTTGTCTTTGTCTTCTTTAATATAAAGAAAATCTTGTTAAAATCTTGTATTGGCATGGAATTGTACCATCATGCAGACACCCACCTGCAGAAGGTTACAACCTTCTCTCGTTCTCCAGCACCCACTGGAAGGGAGGACCAACCCCCTTATTGCATTTACCAACACCCACAGAAAGGGAGCTCCAACCCCCTGATCTGATTTACCAGCTACCACTGGAAGGAAGCTCCAACTCCCTGATTGAAGGCTCCAACCTTCAAAACCTTCGGGGACCACATTTCATAAATTTTCATACTATATCCATGTGCTACAACACATCACAAATTATAGGCCATGTTTCATCAAATTTTTAGATTAGACCCACTACCAACATTTAATCCAAAAACCAATCATGAAAACTAAAACTTATTACTGTAACTCAACCTTTGAACTAATTAATCATTGAACCAATAGAACCAACCAATCACTGAAACCAAATCATTGAATCAACTGAAATCCAAATCACTGAATCAACTGAAACCTAGATCAATCAGCTTAAACAATCAGAACAGACAGATCATTGTAACCAGAATATCAATCAACATACTGTACATCACAGAAACCATATTCTGTTATTGTAAACCCTGATCAACCATATGTCAAAATATGTACACTACTTTACAGTACCAAACCCGCGTGTGTACGCGGTTTCCATGAAGCATACCCACGTACAGATCTTAAATCACTGATTTCTGAAAACTGAAGGACTACCATTCTGAAATAAATATTGAATCATACTTATATCTATTGCATCATTATTAAATAACCACAAAACCTTCACTGAACTTCAACAGCAAGTATCTTAAACATACTTCAATCAATCAATCCTTAATCGAAACATCATTGTTTAAGCCTAGATCATCAAGAAGAATTCATTGATAGACAACAAAAACACATCAAGATTGATTAAACTAATCATACATCCTTTTCATCAAAACCCTACTTTTTGTACGTGCTTTCCTCAAAACAAACCCGCATGTATACGTACTTTTCTGGAAACAAACTCGCGTATACGTGACTCACCAGTATCACACCTTGTGTGTGTACGTGCCTTGCAGGCTATAAAACCCACCTATAGATCTGCAATTCAAAATCAAACTTTCGCTGCAACACAGAACTTCAGACATACCCATATCTCGGCATACACAAAAAAATCATGTGTCAAGACACTATCAACATAGATCAAATCACCTCATAATCAAGATTGTCATCTTATATCTATTGGATTTGATCCATCATCAATTTCATAGATGCGTACTTAGTTTTAGATCAAGAAAAACATCAATAACCCATTACATGCTTAATTACTTCATATATGACTATTCATAAAATATTCATCACTTGCACACCTACTACCACTTTGATCTGCATCTCCTTATATAGCTTAGCCCTTATCCAATACCATGGGTTAAAACCATACTTCAGCTGATGGTTTTCTAAGACGGGATCAAAACATATGTTACTAGGCTCAATACCATAGGGAAATAACATGGTAAGGATCCTTGGTATTTAGAATACCATGGTGTGGAAACTAGACATGCCTTTTCTTCTTCATACCCACGTGTGTACGCAACGTTTCTTAGCAGAACCCGTGTATACTTCTTGAAATTTCAACTTTGTCATTCCTTTGCCTCTGAACTACTATGCCTTTGATCAAATTATTTGTCACATGTAGACACATCATGTTTACATCTTCATCAAGTACATTGCCATCAAATGACAACTCATCAAATAGGTTTCCATCAAGGACAACACATAATTCATAATGCCAACAATCTCCCCCTTTGGACTTGATGCCAACCACTTTGGGGTTTGGTTAAAACACATTAAGATAAGCACCAATCTCTTCAAACACCAATTTACTCTCCCCCTTTGACATCAAGGGCAAAGGGCTCACCAATGCTAAATGAAGGCTTTCGTAGATCTGAACTATTGAGTATGAACGTTGAATATTGAACATTCTCCCCTTGAGTAAATGCTAAAATTTATGAAGGGAGTATAATAAAGTACTTGACTCTGTGACTCATATGACTTTTCCTATCACCAAGGACTCAAACTTACATCAATCACCCAACCACAGTGGGTTTACATATTTGAAATCATTGTTATATCAACTTCCCAAGCACATTGGGGTTACAAATTTCAACACATGTCCAAAAGGACTTGACCACAATAGTCCATACATGACTAAATTTTACAATGACTACATCATAGGTATTTACATGACCTTTACATCAAATTATAGATATGACATTTATAACCAAGATAAATACCTCAATAAGACTATGATAGTCATTAGTAATTATCATACACCACATGATCAACACCATGAGCATCTGTCAATAGCACCAAGAACAACAACCTGTATATTTCTGTCATCAATTAGAAAGATAAGAAAATTTAGCTTCAATATCATCAACCTGTAACAAGGTATGCATCAACAAAAACAAAGTGAAGACTAAGAATATCATAATAAAGTAATATAGGGCAGTGTGGCATCATTCGCGATCATCACCAAAAATTCCATGTTTCCAAGTATCATATAGCAGATGTAGCAATAGCATATCAATAACCATGTCTTAGCAACATCATTATTTATACAAAGAAGAGTCATCACACCAACACTACTTCATCAAGAACTTATTTCACCAAATGAAGCTCAAGTAGATATCATGATCAATAACATAAGCAACATCACAAACATAATGCCAACAATGCATTATTAGAAGAATAGCAAATTCTTCCCCTGAACCTATGCCAATTGTTCATTGTCAGATCTGATCATATCATCTAATATATCAGTAAGAATCATCAAAGTATCTTCATCAACTAGTCATCTATCAAGATATCAACAACTTATGAAGGCCAAAAGCACTTCTAAATAGCATCAACATATTGTAACCATCAGCCGTCAGAACAGAAAAGCCAAACAATAATTGGCTGAAGCATATCATACCCTTTTCCTAAGTTTGTCCCACTATTTCTTCACTATACCAAGATATACGCAATTGTTTAGTTCAGAACTCGTGTATACATGCGACTTTTCTTTATAGGATCCGCATAGAGAAAGTGAAATACTAAAATTTCACGCCTTCAACTCCCCCTAAGTATGTTATGTATGTACCTATTTACTGTTACTGCACCAAAGGCACTATCAGTAGTATAAGCACCCTGAAAATCAAAAACAACCATGGGAATCATCCTCAAGATAAAACATGTATTACTCCCCCTAAGATTACACATCACTTATCTTGAGGACCCGATAATAATCTTATGTTTAAATGAGGTCAAGTACCTCTCACCCCTTATGCAGTCATTGATAGAAATATTCATTTAAGAATAATGGATTGCAATAGGCACCATCTTGTTTTACTCTAAGTTTGAATCTTTCTCATATCTATGAGAATTTCGTTCTTCAAACACATATAATTTGTCTGGATTTCTATATCCTCTTGCTATGAATTTTCTAGTTACTTCATTCATAACCTTACATTGGTTGATGTAAACACAATTATATTTCCCTTATATGCCATTTAACCTACACTTAGAATATTCTTCTTTAGTCCTTGCACTAATAAAGCATCAGCTGCTCCTCTAGTTTTATTAATTTTGGCTTTACCTTATCCTAGAACTTTTGTCGAAACATTAGTTCCAAGAATAACAGTACCATGTTGGTTTTTCTTGAGAGACTCCATTTCACTCTTATCTCCAGTCATGTGATGAGAACATCCACTATCTATGTACCATTCATCTTCTTCTTCAAATAAGCAGAGAGAAAGATCACACCTTATTTGTTCTTCTTTCTTCTTATTATGAGAAATGTTGGTGGATCCATTTTTTTCAGGTCTTCTAACATTAATGTTCTTATCTGGTTGCTTACCATGTTGTCTGCGACAATCCATAAACTTGTTCCTGCATTCTTTTGCTACATGCCCAAACTTGTTACAAGCATAACATCTTATATGTTTCATATTCTTTCTATTGCAATCAATGGCTTTGTGACCAAACATATTGCAAGCAAAACAATATCCCTTAAAGGACCTGGAAGTTGATGATCTTTCTGCGAGATGATTATTATCTTGAAACATTCTACTTTTGCAATTAGTTGCAACATGTCCATAATTATGACATATAGAACATTCAACATTATTGATCAGAGGACAAAATCGATTAACACTTCTATTTTCATGAGTAAATGATTTCCTTTGAATATTTTCTTTCCTTGGTTGTTGATGAGGTTGAATTCTTATCTCTTTGTTGAGCATTTCAAATTTTGCATTAAAATTCATTGCCTTAGCTTGTGAACTAGATTATCCTTCAATAGTTTCATGAAAACCAAGACCATCTTTGATGGAGGAATACCTTTGACTACCATGAATATTATCTAAAATCTTAGTACTATCTTGAAATCGCAAATTTTTATCTTTTTCTTTTAATTTAACTTTTAGGATATTTACCTCAACCTAATATTTCTTTTCCTTTTCTAGATATTGCTTCTTCACAATTTATTCAACCTTTCTTCCTTCCTCCATTTGTTGTTTTAATTTGATAATCTCTTCTTTCAGCCCATTTTCTTGTTCTTCAAATGCTTAAGTAGTTCTTCATTCTACATATCTTATTTTTCAAGATCTTCTCTTAGAGAGAAAACCTCAGCTTCAAGACCTTCACAATATTGGTTAGATACCATACCAACATGATCCTTGTTATCATAAGCCCACAACTTATCTTTAAGATTAACAATCTTTTTCAAAGCAAGATCAAGTTTTGTTTTAAGATAAAAAAATTCTTCTAACCTGTCTTCTTTTAAATCAACAACTCCATCTATCATTTTGGACACATTGTTAGATATAAAATTACCTGAGAAATATTCCTTTGGGACTTCTTCATGTATTGCTTGTATCTTATCCCACACTTGCTTTGTAGTAGTATAATGCATAAACTTATTCAATATTGAATTAGATATGCTATAAAATATGTTACTCAAAGCCTTACTATTATTTTGTACTTCCTTGTCTGATGGAGGAAACTTGGTGTAACCATTGCACATTAGATGCCAGACATCGAGATTCATTAGATTATCCTTCATCTTTTCTTTCCATTGTTGATAATTATCTTTTCTCAACATAGGCACATCTGTATTTTCCATTGATTCTAACTTTCCTTGATATGCTACTTCAAGAGGCATCATTTTTTAATATGTTTTCTCTTTAGAGTTCATACATTCACTTTTACCCATAAGTGCAAGCTCAATGGTTTCACTATCATCATCACTATCATTGTTGCATAGACAAGAAAATGGATCACATTTTGAACAATAACCCATACCTTATGATGCTTCATCTTATTCATTCTTGATCAATAGAAAGCAGTTTTCTCCCAAACTTGAATATTTGCTGACATCTGTAATTGTTATTGCATCTGATATATTCATGTCAAAGTTTTCAACAAAATTACCCTTTTATTCTAGGTCATAAAACTCATTATTACTTTTATCTTCAAATTCCATAAGTAAGTGATAATCTTGATTGGACTCACCTTCTTCACCATTTGAAATACCATCACTATCTACATGTGAATAAAAACTTCTCTTGTTTTCAAACCTCTTCCTATTTACTTTTGTAGCTTCTTTTTCTTTCTCTTGATTTTCTCTATAGGGACACTTAGCAACGTAATGACCAACTCTACCACAAGAAAAACATTTTAAAGGAAGTTTACCTCTTAATCTTCATGTACCCACTTGGATTTTCTTTATGAAGTTTGCCTCTTATTCTTCTAATACATAACAAGATTCTTCCTTTTCTTTTCCTTTTGCAGTAGCTTTGAAGGTTGCTTCTCTCATGTCTGAAGCACCACCTTTCCTTATCTCAAACACTGTCAATATTCCATGGAGTTGATCAAGTGTGATAATTTTCAGATCCTACATGTCTTCAATAGAAGATACTTTGGAGTCAAACTTCAGAGCCAGAGATCTCAAAATCTTTTCAACAATAGTAGCATCGTTTATTTCTTCACCAAGATTTCTCATGGAATTAACAATTTCATCTACTCTAATAAAAAAATTTGCAATTCTTTCATCATCATGCATTTAATGTTTCATATTATATTCTAAATGTTTGAAGTTTAGCACTTTTTACCTTTGTGTCACCCTCATAACTTTGGATAATCTTATCCCACATTCCCTTTGTTATGTTCAACTACATTACCTTCACAAACTCAGACTCGTCCAAACTTCCCAAGATGGCATTTATAACTTTTGCATTGGTTTCATATTGTTTCTTTTCTACAGTATCTGAAGGAATAGAGGTTGGATATTGATATCCACTTTCAACAATTTCCCATACATCATCTCCTAGTGTCTGCAAGTATGCTCTCATCCTAAATTTCCAAAATACAAAGTTAGTTCCATTAAATATAGGAGGTTGGATCGAAAATACTCCTTCGTGACTACTCATCTTGACGGATAACCTTCAAGCGATAAAGCTTCTGCCAAAGGACATGCTCTGATACCAATTGCTGGGAAAAATACTGGGGGGGTGAATCAATATTTTCAAAACATTAACCTTTTCAATTTCATATCATGATTTCTATATGCGACTCTATTGAAGGCAACCCTTATATGTAGGCAATTGTTATTCAGACAACTGGCGTACATCCAATCAACTTACTTTTTCAATTAATTCATATTTTGTTTATCTTAAGCCATTGTGTCAGTACTTCATTAAGAATTAAACAGATAGTAACCATGTGCAATAAGAACAAAATAAGCCATCACACAAAAGCAACACACATGAACACCAGGATTTAAGGTGGAAACCCAATGTGGGAAAAAAAAACCCAACATTGTTGTCATCTTTGTCTTCTTTAATATAAAGAAAATATTTTTACAATCTTCTACTAGCGCAGACTCATACTAGCATGCAAGAACCCACCTACAGAAGGCTACAACCTTTGCACATTCTCTAGCATCGATTGGAAGGGAGCACTACCCCCCTGATCTCGTTTACCAACACCCACCAAAAGGGAGCTCGAACCCCCTGATCTGATTTACCAGCTACCATTGGAAGGAAGCTTCAACTCCCTCATTGAAGGCTCCAACCTTCAACACCTTTGGGGACCACGTTTCATAAATTTTCATACTGGATCCACCTGCTACAACACATCACAACTTGTAGGCCACATTTCATCAAATTTTCAGACAAGACCCACTACCAACATTTAAGTCCAAAAAAAATCATCAAAACTTAAAATTATTACTGTAACTCAACCATTGAACCCACAAAACCAACCAATCACTAAAACCCAATCACTGAATCAAATAAATCCAAATCATTGAATCAACTGAAACCCAGATCAATCATCTTAAACAATCAGAACAATTAGATCATTGTAACGATAATACCAATCAACATATTGCACATCACAGAAACCAGATTATGTTATCGTAAACCCTAATCAACCACATGTCAAAATATTTATGCTACTTTATAGTAGAAAACCCATGTGTGTACTCGCTTTCCATGAAGCACACCCACGTACGAATCTTAAATCACTAATTTATCAGAACCGAACCATTGTCATTCTAAAATAAATATTGAATCATACTTAGATCTATTGCACCATTCTGAAACAGCCACAGAACCCTCATTGAACATCAACAACAATTATCTTCAGCATACTTCAATCAATCAATCCTTACTCAAAACATCATTGTTTAAGCCTAGATCATCTAGAAGACTTCATTGACAGACAACAAAAACACATCAAGACTAATTAAACTAATCAGAAATCCTTTTCATTAAAACCCTACTTTTTGTACGTGTTTTCCTCAAAAAAAACTGGCATGTATACGTGCTTTTCAAGAAGCAAACTCATCTATATGTGACTTACCAGTATCACACCTCGTGTGTGTACGTGCCTTGCAGTCTATAAAACCTGCGTACAAATATGCAATTTCAGAATCAAACCTTCGCTACAACACAAAACTTCAAACATAACCAGATCTCGGTATACACAGAAAAACCATGTGTCAAGACACTATCAACATAGATCAAATCATATCATAATCAAGATTTCATCTCATATCTTTTGGATCTTATCCATCATCAAATTCTCGGGTGCATACTTAGTTTTAGATCAAGCAAAACATCAATAGCCCATTACATGCATATTTGCTTCAGATCTAACTATTCATAAAATATTCATCACTTGCACACCTACCACCACTCTTATCTTCATCTCCTTATATAACTTAGCCCTTATCCAATACCACAAGTTAAAACCATAATCCAGCTGATGATTTTCATAGATGGGATCAAAACACCAGTTATTAGGCTCAATACCACAAGGAAATACCATGGTAAGGATCCTTGGTATTTAGAATACCATGGTGTGGATACTATATGTGCCTTTGATTCTTCATACGCGCATGTGTATGCGACTTTTCTTAATAGAACCCGCGTATACTTCTTGAAATTTCAACTTTTTCATTCCTCTGCCTTTGAACTTCTATGCCTTTGATCAAATTCTCTGTCACATGTAGACACATTTTGTTTACATCTTCATAAAGTAGGTTTCCATCAAAGGACAACTCATCAAATAGGTTTCCATCAAAGGATAACTCATCAGATAGGTTTCCATCAAGGACAGCACATAATTCATAATGCCAACAGAATCATATCATAGTAACTCTCATCACATGTTTACCCCAATTGGTCGATTACATGGGTAGATGTGGGAGGAGGGTGTTACAAATTCCAATAGAAATATAGAAAGGAATGTGCAACAAAATTGTCTAATATAGCTTGGACAAATCTTCTCATAATATAGAAGAGCAGACAGATGAGAGTAGGGCAATAAATACACCTTCTGACTATATGGAGACCCTTAGAATCCTAAGGGTTGAACTACAAAGTTGTAAGGTTGATAATGAGAGGATTATTGGAGCCCAAGAGAAGCATGAAGAACTAAATGTTGTAATATTGAAAATTTTATTAGGCCTACAACATCAAAAGCAACATGAACATAGTGCCAGTAATTGGAGTAGGCATAGGTCCAAATAACTCCATATCCCATCTAAAATCTAGAAATATGGACCATGGAGTAACAAGGTAGAAAGAAGTAGATCAAAAAAGAGTCATAGGAATGGAAACGCGGGAACTTCAATAGACACCTTTGAGGATAGGATTGATAGTTCTAATATGTTATCTAGGATAAAAACTAAATTAGGATTGCATAAGGAGAAGAAAAGGGTTGAGAAATGATATATTTCTTGAAAAAATTAAGAAGGAAAAAACCCCTATTTTTCATGGGGAAGTTAAAAATAGTAAGGAGGTTGAAGCATCACATCTAGGCCTAAGGAAATATTTCAAGGGGTACAATTACTCTAGAAATATGAAGGCATGAGTGGCCATATTTAATTTGAGAGGAACAAGGCCAGGATATGGTGGGAAGACCTTAAAAATGTCAAGGAATTCAAGAGAAGAAGTTGACTCAAAGTAAGATTGAGAGATATTTCAGGGAGAAATATTTGTTTGAAAGGTACTACAATGAGAAAATTAAATAATTCCATGAGCATAAGTTGGGACAAATTATCATAAAATACTATACCAACATATTGATAAAATCGTTGAGATATGTGCCTTACATCAAAGATGAAGAGATTAAACTAAAGTGCTTCCTCAATGGATTGCCATAGTCCTATCAAGATAGAATAGAATTCAATGAACCAAAAATGCTATAGGATACCATACAAAAGGGAAATTATTATTATGATTAGTCCAAGCGTAAGATTGAATTTCGAACATGATGGAAAAATAAGGAAAAGATCAATTTTGAAAAGAAGGGATCAAGATCCTCAGACTACAAGAAGGATGGGAAAAGTGTCAAGTTCAACATACCCACCAAAAGTTAGTTCCAGCAGAACTTTCCTACTCCAAGTGGGAATAAATTGATTCATCCAACAAAGGAAGAGGTAGAGGAACCAAGGAAGAAGTTTTTCAGGTGTTGGGGATGTAAGGAAGAACATTTGTTACGATATTGTCCCCATTGACAGTAAGACAACATGAGGGTGTATAATGTCCAAGAGGCTACCACCATTAACGATTTGGTTTAGATTGTACCTCAAATTTATGCAGTCATAAAAAACAGGAAAGTGGAACACCAAGCCTCAGTGATGGAAATGGAAGGTATACTCGCCAAGCGCTCTATTTTAATTTTAATTGACCCCAGTTCTAACCTCGGTTATGTTACTCCACAAGTCATGAAAGCTTATGTTTTGCAAAGGAAAGATGATGTTAAATCATGGTTGGTTTAGTTAGCCACCAGAGCAAAAATGAAGATGATTGATTATGTTGAATCATACCATTTTGAAATGAGTGGCATACTTTTCAAATACACTTTAAATATATTTCACTTGGGGTCTTATAACCTACTAATTGGCATGAACTAATTGGTAGCACATGCGGAAAAGTTGGACCATTATAAAAAAGCATTAAAATGCAAGGACGATGAAGGAGAACAAAGGTTGTTGCAACAAGTGCAGAAGTTTGTCTCTATGAAGCATAATTTAGATCTTCAATTAAAGAAATATAGAAAAAAGGGGGATGTACCTTGTACACTATTCAAGTGACCAGTTTAGAGAAGGAAAATAATTTAAGAATTGAAGATCATCCCATGCACAAGAACACAATGATGTATTTCCTAAAGAGATGTTAGGACTACCACCTAAGAGGGACATTTATTTCTTAATAGAGCGCACATGAGGAGCAGTGCCTATGTCTGAGAAACCCTATAGAATGAGCAGACCTAAGTTAGTGGATCTGAAGATACAATTGAAAGAAAGAAATGTTGGACAATGGGTATAATAGAACCAATGTGTCACTCTAGGGAGTTATCACATTATTTGTGAATAAAATGATGGCACCTTGGGGTTTCATAGTCCTCGGAGAGATCTTTCCAATGGGCTATCATGCACGTCAAACGGAGATAATACGACCAATTCGCGACCCCGGGAAGTTGATGTACCAACTTACCCAAAAACAGGGCCCA
>APFE031128091.1:124186-180515 GCA_000404065.3 Pinus taeda | reverse complement strand
CACCCCACTTTAATAAAGACCCACTTAGTCATTTATTTCCAAAGTCACTTTTCCTTTCTAATTTTTCATTGACTTTATAAAAGTCATTTTAAAATTAGACTTAATAACTTTATCACTTAAAGTCACTTTTAAATTAAATTTAACTTTATAAAAATTATAAAGTCACTGTAGGAGAAAAATTAAAATCTTTTGGACAGTTTTCCCTAGGCCAAAGATCAAAGCCTTAGGGAACCACCTGTCCTCCGGTACCAAATTTCAACAGTATTCAATGGTATTTGGTAGCAATGTACAAAACCAGTTGGTTCAGTACCAAACTGGTTGGTTTAATGAAAAAAGGTTGGTTCGATACTGAACCGACTGGTTTTGTATAAGAACTGACCAGTTTGGTATTGAACCATCCAAAAGCGGTTTAAGTCACCTGTCTAAACGAGTTTTAGCCTCAAACCGGTCAAATCGATTGGTTTAGACTTGTTCTGTCCGGTCCTGATAACATTGTCTTATGGTGCTACTTTAGCTTGGATTAGTAGTAATTCTCTAGTTCAACAGAAAGTAGGTTTCCATGGCACTCAGTTAAGCAGAGGCAAAATATATGGTAGCGAGTTTGGCGAGTAAGCTATTTTCCTTTGGAAGATGCTCACCGGGTTATTTGGTCTTGAGTTGTATCCCATTATGATACACTGTGATAATTAGAGTTGTATCAAACTCTTAAAAACTACAGTGTTTTGTGATAAGTCTAAGCATATAGAGATCAAGTATCACTTCATCAGAGACAGGTTTCGGAGGGGAGTTGTGAAGCTTCAATACATCTTCACAGATAAGCATGTTGCAAATATTCTCACCAAGCCCTTGGTGAAGGGGAAGCTTGGAGATAAGGTGAGAGTGGTGTAAAATACGTTCCTTGCTAGGAGGGAGTGTTGATGATTATGTCAGAGGATAAATACTTCTGCATAGGCTAAGTATCGAGCATGTAGGAGTTGTCCAAAACCTCTCTAGGTACTTTCTGAATTTATTAAGTGACTTTTATGATTCTTTCCTAAGTTTAACCTAGGGAAAACACATTGACTAATTAATTAATTAAAATTCACTATTGGGCTAAGGTTTTCTAAAGAAAAGTGAATTATTCACTTTAGTGAATTAGATCAAATCTCTATTGTTGATATCAAGTGTGTTAGGATTCATTCCCAACCAACCTTCACTTTGGAGATTAGGGTTAGGGATTTAGCTCAATGAGAAATTATAAAAGGAAGTCTAAGAAGAGGAGGAAGACACACCATAATCATTGGGAGAGTGATTTTCTCATGTGAAGAGTGAGAGAGTTCTAAGGAGAAAGAAATGTTGCAACAAGGAGTTGTCTAGTACATGGGCTGTACGAGGGGCAACTAGGAGAGAGGAAAGCTAGGTTTGTAGATTGGGATTTTTTCAGTGGGCCAAGATTTTCTAGAGGATTGAGTTTTTCCAGGTTCTATCACTGTATAAAATTTTGCAGTTCTTTGTGGGCCATTGTTCCTATAAGGGGGAGCCCTTATTTACTTTAAGAAATAAAGTGAAGGATAAATTGGAGGGTTTATGTTTTTCTTTGGTGTGATTGATTTTCTACTAGTGCTTTTGTTGCAAATTTTATTGTTGAATATTGATGTAATTTTATTTAGCAATTTAGAAAATAATTTACTGGGTTAAATGATTTTTTCTAGCTATAAAAATTGCGTGGGATAAAAATCAAATATGGTTTTCAAGAAATTTAATAATTGTTAGGCCTTATGGGCCTAGTATTAACTGCACCATATTATAAATTGATCTTGAAGATGTGTTAAATGCACCAAGGCCAAGGCATGACTAGAGAATTGTGGGCATCTTTGGACATAGTCTTGGTTTATTTATCACACTTATGTTGTTTGTACTTCCTAGGTGCTATGTGGCGATGTCATCGTGGTATAAAATCTCTTATGTAAAAGGTGAATGTGAAATATGATGTAAAATGTTCAAGATGTCTACTAGGAGCATAGCGGGTATGTTGAATTCACGAGAGGGAATGAAGAAAGTGTTGAGTTTTGTAGCTCGAAAGGTACTTCTAGTCTTGTGTCTTGACTAGAAGGACCTTGATTTGCCTCTTAAGGAGCTTGCATGCGACATGCAGAGTGTGTAAGTGAGTTGCACACATGCAAATGTATTGCATGTGACATGCATGAGATGTGCATGTAAAACAAGTTGAATTTATGACTTGTACTTGAGTTAAAGCAGAGGATGTGAAAATTTCCAAAACTGAAATCCTATTGTAGCAACTGGAATTTATTTTTCTAATTGTTAATTATTTTAACAATTTATCTACTATGGCAAATATCAAATAAATCACACTGCAGCCTTCACAAATAAAATACTGTGGAAATAATAGCGCTGGAAACTAAGAAAATTCTAGTACACGCACATAAAAATGACACCGTTATTTTTGGATAATTGTCCTCGAAAAAACCCAACTTGGGAAAACTGTTGCAACAGTGAGGGTTTTTATTATTATGCAGTAGTGAAATTCTGAGTACAATCTATGGATGCCCAACTGGCAATCCAATCAACAAGTATCTGACAGAAAAAATTAAAGAGAAAATTCTCTCAGCCCACAAACAATCCTGACATTGGCTTCTACAGCAAAAATTGTTGTCCAAACCCCAACTTAGGCCCTCTGCGCAGTCTTTGTGCTGCCTCTCACATGTGTGGCTCGAAACTGCCTTTGAGCAAGCCGTCTAGCCTGCCTCTACTGTTGGAAGTGCCTCTCCAGCCCTACTGAAGACTTTCCCGGCCTTTGGAAACTGAATCGACCTCCTCCTCAGCTAAATCGAACTGCTTTGCTTTAGCTATTGCGCAGTCCTTGCGTTGCTTCTACATGGATCACTTCTGTCATTTGCTATTGCCTCTCCGAATCTGGAAAACTTCCTTCAGATCACTGTCCCTGCCCCTCATTGTCTCTGCTTCGATCTCTGGCTCTCCGACAACTATTGTTGCTCTTTGGAAATCGATTTGCTAAAGGCATCGAACTTCTGGTCTCTTTTTCATCACCACATCGACCTCCTCTTATATATAATCCACTGTTGGAGTATTAAAACATAATTGATGGCTAAGATCATCTCTTGATCGATTCGTGTGAGTTTCTAGACTATCCTCGCCTTATCTTAATTAATATTGATTAATTAGCCATATTCCCTAAGTTTAGACTCAAGAAAGATTTAAAAAACGATTAGTAATCTAATTGAGACACTTCTAGGCGAAATTTCTAGAAACGATTTCTGGGTTTTGGAGATCTTATGTATTCTAGCCTCTCCACCAAATTTTGTCACTAGAACACATCGGATGCTACAAAAACTAATAGAGAAAGGTAAAGATAGGATAGTAAACTAAAGTAAAGTCACTTATCTTTAGTTAACTCGATGAGCTAATTTTGGATGTCAATCTTAGCTTAGGAAAGTTATAAATTGAGCCTAAAGTGAGAGCTAAGACGCAACAACACAAGATTGAGAGAGGCGTCTTAGTGAGCGCGTTGTGGGTCCGAGAGAGTGCAATGAGGCTAGTGATTAGTTTTGTAATCTGTAATTTCTTATTTGGGCCATTATCCCGTGATGGGAGCCCAAGTAGGTTCTAAGTTTTATTAATGATGAACTGATTTATTGGGCAGAAATATGTGTGTTTCGTTGTGATTTACATCGAGTAGTTTTGCTTCCGCTAAGTATTTTGGCTAGGAACTTAGCTGTGTATCCGTTCAATTAGTACTTGTTGGGAACCGAATATCGAGTATTGGGTTCGAAAAATTCCAACATGGTATGGGAGCCCCAACGTTGAATCGATCTCAAAATTACAGGTGTTATGTTCTTGTCGGAGCCAAGTTGGCTGGGATCACACAAACATATTTTTTTTTAAGGCGATGAGTTTTTATTTATTTATTTTTATTTTTATAATTTTTTATTTAATTTCGGGCTGAGAGGAATCTTTTTATGGGCATCATTTTTTTACGAGCAAAAAAAGAAACATCCCATATTAAAAAAGGGTTGAGAATCATTGTTGGTTAATGGGGTTTGAGATGACTACTGGGCTAAATTACAAGGATCAGTTGGATGGGACAAGAAATTTCAGCACATGGAAGGAGCAAATTGTTCTTTTATATGAGGAGCAAGAATTGTGAGACATCGTGGAGAATGTTGTCCCAATTCCCATAGATCCTACTCAGTTGGCTGAGTTTAATAAGAAAAACATGAAAGCCAAGAGAATAATCATGAACTCCAATAAAGACTATATTATACCTCTTGTGACGAGGAAGAAGGATGCCTTTAAGATGTGGGCATCTTTAACTAAGTTATATTAGAGTACAAGCCAAAACAAAAAGATGATGTTAAAGGAGAAACTGAAAAATGCCAAGATGTTTGAAATTGACACAGTTGCATCATACCTAACCAGGATCACTCAGATTAGAGATGACTTGGCAGTAGTGGGGGAAACTATTGAGAGTGAAGAGTTGGTCGAATCAACCTTGAGTGGCTTTTCTCTGAAATGGGATGTCTTTGTTGATGGGATTGTTGCACAGGAGAATCTGCCCAGTTGGGATAGATTGTGGGATGACTTCGTATAGGAAGAGACAAGGAGACATGATGATGGCAAGGATGATGAGGAGAATTTTTCTCTTTCTGTAAAGGGCAAAAGTAAAGTAAAGGGAAGTGGGGGATCTGCTTTCGTGAAGGATATGAGCAAAGTGAAGTGCTTTGCGTGTCATAAGACTGGTCACTATGCGAGACAATGTCCATACAAGAAGAAGGAGGAGGATCAGGTGGCTGCATCAACATCAACTAAGATTGATGACTTTACAAAGAAATTTGAGGACTTTTCTCTAGTTGTTTGTGTTTCTGACAGTATTAC
The DNA here is from genome assembly GCA_000404065.3 of Pinus taeda. Lineage (NCBI taxonomy): Eukaryota > Viridiplantae > Streptophyta > Pinopsida > Pinales > Pinaceae > Pinus > Pinus taeda. The sequence continues at coordinate 175,622 of APFE031128091.1, read as the reverse complement.
TATTGTGTAAGAGGACAATGGGTTATGGCTAGTGGACTATAGAGCATTTGGTCACATGGCAGGGATGAGGTTAGTGTTCCACAATTTTTCAAAGACAGACTCAAATTGCAGTGTGTTTAGTGGGACTAGTACCATGCATGCAGTGAAGGGGGTTTGACGTGCTAGATTCCAGCTAGACTCAGGGGGATTTTTGGAGGTGATAGGGATGTTGTTTGTTCCAGTGTTGATGGTACACGTGCTCTCAGTATCAACCTTAGAGGATGATGAATATAGAGTTTTGTTTCAGGATGGACAAGTGCTTCTCTAGTTAGAGGGAGCGATCAAACCAGGGGCAATCATATAGGTTGCTGGGACAACCTATGCCCTGTGGGAATATCTAAGGGGATCTTGGATATAGGATTAGTGTTAGTTGCTGAAAAGGAGTAGGTGGCAAAGATGAATGCTTCTTTAGGTAGTACTAGGAGCCTCAACTGGTATGATATGACATTGTTAGATGCTCAGGGGTTGGATCCTAGGAGCATGATATTCTGAAGCAGGTAGCAGGGAAGTCTTCTAGTTCAGAGGGAGCAACTACAACAACAAATACCCTGGTGGTGTTGGAGACAGATCTAGGTGGAGAAGGTTCTTCTAGAAGTACCTCCCTCGCTAGGAGGGAGTGTTGAGTTTTGTAGCTCAGAAGGTACTTCTAGTCTTGTGTCTTGACTAGAAGGACATTAATTTGCCTCTTTAGGAGCCTGCATGTGACATGCAAGGTGTGCAAGTGAGTTGCACATGCGAATGTGTTGCATGTGACATGCATGAGATGTGCATGTAAAGCAAACTAAATTTATGACTTGTGCTTGAGTTAAAGTAGAGAAAGCTAAAGATAGGAGAGTTAACTAAATTAAAGTCACTTATCTTTAGTTAACTTAATGAGCTAATTTTGACCATCAATCTTAGCTTAGGGAAGTTATAAATTGAGCCTAAAGTGAGGAGTTAAGACAAAACAACAACACAAGATTGAGAGAGGCTTCTTAGTGAGTGTGTGCTGGGTTCGAGAGAGTGCAGTGAGGTTGGTATCAGTTTTGTAATATGTATTTTCTCTATTGGGCCATTATCCCATAACAGGAGCCCAAGTAGGTTCTGAGTTTTATTAACGATGAACTGGTTTGTTGGACAGAAGTTTGTGTCTCATTGTGATTCAGATCGAGTAATTTTGCTTCTGCCAAATATTTTGGTTAGCAACTTAGCCATGTATTCGTTCAGTGAATAATTGCTGGGAACCAAATACCGCGTGTTGGGTTTGGAAAATTTTAACAGAAAGGGGGAGCAAATAGGGACAATATTTCCTTGCTGTATGTCAACTCAAGAACTCACATCCTTTTGATCTTGTGTCATTAAGATAGCATATCACCGCTTTGACCGTAGGTGTCCAAATGATAATCCATTGGGTGTTGTTGTTGAGGGCATGGGAAGGTAGGGTATAAAAGGTGTATTTTGAAATTAAGAGTTTCTTCTTCCATTTCTACCAGCAATTTGAATGTCCTTCCATGACAATAACCACCTGTAGTAGGCCAGTTAGTTTGATGACTGGAGTGATAAGAAATCTATGGCTGTAGAGAGTGGAGAGGCCAGGAAAGATAGAAACCTGCAAACCCATTTGAAATGCTGAATAATGACCACATTTGAGTCATGGAATACTAAGTTACCGGATCCGGCACAGGGGGGTCCAGGCTCTGCGGATCTGATCTGGATCCGCCTGGATCCTTGCAGGAAACGGCCATGTGGCGGATCTCGATTTGCTAGAAATGGATCCTGCATGGTGGAAACGGATCCTGTGTTGGGGAAACAGATCCTGCAAGGGAAATTTAGCTACTGTGCAACATAAACATACTTCAGCCTTGCAGGATTTGTGATTGCCACCTGTTTATAACAAAGCTTTGGTTCAAATTAAGCTATCCAGACCAGGTAAGCTTCAGATCTTGGATCCTACACCTCTGATTCTCCACTATTGGGTTCAACTCCATAACTTTTCTTATATATTTTTTGGTTTTCTTCTATGTTTCCTAACATTTCGAGCTCATAAATTATTGAGTTTCATGTATTTTCAGAAGTTTTGGGTGTCTTTCCTGTCAACTTGATTGAAATTTAAAATGCTCGCATGAATTCTCGAATTGGGTATTTAAAACCAATACTCTGTAACATCCATATTCTGTCTAAAGGAATTTATGACCAATTGGTTATTGATCATTGAAACCTTTTTGGTTTTAATTTTGTAATAGAGGATTTGGTAGATTGAGGTATGATTTCAGTTCAGCAGGGTTTGTTATGTAATCTTGTATGTAGATGTTGGAATGCTTGGTCAGTTGTCTAAGACTTGGCTACTTATATGCACAGAGAAGTACCTGTTAAACAGAGAGCAGGTTTTGTAGGAATCAAGGTTGAAATGGACTGTTTAGCATATTCAGTGTCAGACAATAAAGTCAGGAAGTCAAGTGATTTTACATATTCAGACTGTTTACATAATCAGACTATTTCTCTTATTCAGCTACTGCGATTTTTAGATTTTAGGTTTCTTTTGGTGGTTAATACAATGAAGTGGTCCCTGCTTGCATTATTCCACGAGTTTGTTGGCCACACCCTGCACAATTTCAGACAGCAACAGAGACGTTCTGGACAGCAACAAACAATGATTTGCCAGGCAGAACGCTAAAGCAACATGATCTCACTCATTTTTGTACTTAATATTATCATTTATGATATTTTATTTTTGTATGAGGGAGGATGCATGACTTCAGTGTTTCAGTCTTCATATTTATAATATATCTAATGATTCCAGTTCTGAATGTTGTGATTTATAAATGGATTTGATTTTTGAACTCTAAAAGTGTTTTTTTAAATTTAAAACATATTATTATATTTTTTGTACTTGACATATCCTTGCTGTATCCGGATCCTGGATTTTCAAAAATCTAGTGGATCCAAATCCGTATCCGTATCCAAATCTGAATCCTGGTAACTTAGATGGAATACCATTCCAGGTCCCCGAGAGGGCAATTCAGTGGTTTGGACTCTTCCTGCTTAAAATATTGCACTTTCTGTGACAGATTCCCTGAGGGAGTAAATGCACATAAGGGAAATGTGTGAGCTTGTGTTGTCATTGGCAGAGAGGAAGAGATCCATGGGGTGATTGAATGCTGGTGGTGGTAACTGGAGGAATTTGAGTGGATAAAATTCATGGCAGATGTTAAATTTCGTTGAGTCATGGCTATGGTGGAATGGACTGAATGGGAAGTAGAGCTTGTAGGTGGTTCTTTGTCCTAGTGGTGTCATAGCCCAGCTGGAGGGTGGCTTCCGCAGTGGGTTCCTATGGCGTGGAGGTGAATTGCTCCGAAGCAGCCAGTTTCTTGGACAAAATTCTGTTTTGTATTGTGTTTTTAATTCCTTGAATTTTGTACATGAAACGGTTTATGAATCTGCTTGAAAATGAATGGAGGCATGAGCTGTTATGAAATCCATGCTTAAATGAGGTAATTTCACATGTGACTGCTGTAGAATTTGCTTTCTTTTTGGCAAATTATGTGAAAATTTCAAGTTCTTGGTGACTAATATCCTTATGATCTCAATTGAACAAGTAGATTATTGAATTTAATTAATGTTGAAATTAAATTTCAGAACATAGCATCAATCACATAATAGATAAAACTTATATAGTGGAAGCATAAAATTCAATTTAATACATTATTGAGTTTAATTAATGTTGAAAGTAAATTTCAGAACATAGCATCAATCACATAATAGATAAAACTTATGTAGTGGAAGCATAAAATTTAATTTCATACATACACAGGTATTTACTCTTTCAAATCAGCTTTTCATTCCTTCGGAAAACTTAGAAGGAAACGTTGAGAAGCTGCCCCACAAAAAAAGCACTGCATGGATACCAAAAAAATACTCTGAACTCGACTGGAATGACTGCTGGGCAGTGTGGGCGATCTGTATGGACACATGCACTGTTTGTATGGACTTATGCATGACTGCATAGAACTGTTCCATGCTCTCTACAGAACTATGTGCTGCCTGGAAATGCCTCTTTCCTGGCTGCCTGTGCTTTCTCCCTCTTTCTGTGCTCAACCTGCTCAGCTGCTCATGTGTGTTGAAAGCCTCTACCTTGTCCTGTCTCTTTTACTTTTACTGGAGAATTGATTTTTAGGATTCGTCCTAGTCTAGGTCATGCATGAGATACAATTTTAGACACTACTTGCACATTCACACTGAACCTTTTCAGAATTTCCTGTCCAAGCTATAATTCTCAAAAGCTTGTTTAAATGCAAGTGTAGGGATGAAGCAATAATTATGTTATTCTTAAATGAAATTTCTGGTTATGCAGTTGTAATTCCACATTTATTTTTGCATTAGAGATCTGATGGGTGCTGCTAGAAACCCAAATATGTGCCCAGTCAACATTCATATTTGTACTTGAAGGAACTATTCAGAGCTTGGTGAAGTAGGTACCTGGCTGTCAGCTTTGAGTGCAGGGTAGCGAATGCCACCATTGTATATTGTATTTCAAGTTGTGTTTCGTTGAGATTGTTTGCTTAGAGACATTTAAATACTAAAATGTATGTTTCTAGTCTTTCTAGAACATCTGTAATATGTCGCTTTTGGTTTTCTTATGTTGGTTAAGAGCTTACTGTTGCATATGTATATACTTATATCTTTTCTGTTCCTTTGCATATTGTATTTCAAGTTGTGTTTCCTTGAGATTGTTTGCTTAAAGACAAATTTAAATCCTAGTATGTATGGTTCTAGTCTTTCTAGAACATTTGTAATATGTCACTTTTGGTTTCCTTATGTTGGTTAAGAGCTTACTGTTGCATATGCATATACTTATATCCTTTCTGTTCCTTTGCATCTTCTGATCTATTTGCAGGCTTATCACTTAAATCTCAGGAGCTTACTGCTATATTCTTAGCAGTGAGGGTGTACTGCAGTTTTGTTATGGAATATGATATACACACAGTGCTTGATTGTGCAACATTAGTCACCACTTTGTTGGTGATTTACATGATACGTTTCAAGTTGAAGGCAACACATGATGAAGATTTGGATAATTTTCCGATATATTATGTGGTAGGTCTTTTGGCAGACATCAACTTGTATTTCTTTGATTTCTTTCTCAGCAGGACAATTTCCAATTGTGTATTTATTATGGTTGTTACATGTCTGGACCCTACAAACTTGTTTGCCGTATTGATCTATCCCTTGAGCTCACTTCATTATCTGGTTTTGTGGTTTGAAAGTTCTTTTCAAGCAGTCATTAGGTGCTTACTTTTCTTGAGTGACAGTCACGGTCACCGTTTTATTTTATAGCAGAGAACTCAATAACAACTTCTGATTGTTCTCTCCTTTTTCTGTGTCTTTATTCTAGTGTGGCCTTTTCCATTCTAAATGTTTCTGTGTAAGTTGTATTTGTGGATAGGAATGGTTGGTTGTAGTTAGCAATTTTATGTTTCACGTTCCAAAATGTATCTTATGACGCAAACTTTTGAACAAAGATGCTCCAAATTCCATTGATTTGGATGTAAATTTTCCTGGCTTTCTTAATTTGATTTATCATCATGTCATTCTTGTTTGATTGTGTTAGTTTCATGTTTGGAGACATTGTTTTAGCTTTTAGAAAGCTATATGTTATAGTTCCGTATTCAACACTTTGTAAATCTTGACATATTTTGCAGGTAATTGTGTATTAAATCAAGTGGTTAACTGAGAATTATTTTACACATACTTTTTACCTTAAGTAGTGTATTTTCCCTCGAGCTTAATACTAACGAAGATAAAATTGATAAATTTATTAGTTGGAATTTCTCTATCTTCCCCTGATGTATCCTCAATCAACTTGTTTGCTTGGCTCCAACTACCCTGGACTGCTTGTCTTCAACTATTATAGATTGCAGGGGAGAATTTCGTTTTACACCTTTATATATCAAGAAGAAATGAATGTCTAATTAATTGACAAAGAGAGTGCGTTCTAGTTTTTAGTGAGTGTTTTATGACACTAGTGGTCATTGTTACCTACCAATGTGGATGATCTGGAGGAGAATTTTTTTCTCATGTTGTTTCAGCTTGCCAGCTAGCAGCTCTATCATGATCCATGGATAGCCTAAGATGCTTTCCTTCATCTAGCTTGCTCATTTGATGAGGGTGGGTCGTCTATTGCAAGGTACATTAACCATTCTTGTACTTAAATGCTTTCCTTTAATGTTTAAGGGAATTCTAACTTGGATCACAGGTTGAATTCTATGATAGACCACTTTTGGTTGTACACATGTTCCCATGTTTCACCTTGTGGTTATCACTTGCTGCTAGTCTAGTGTGAACTTCCTTGAGGCCTTCCTTTCACTAACTAGGAAGGGCATAAATAGGAGGCTCTGATTGGAGTTGTGTATCCATGGTAATCCATACTTAACAGCTTTCACCTACGTGACCTACCCATTGTATCAACATCCCATCTTCGGGTTGATTGTTATCTGTCACCAGTATTGATTCCTCGTTTTCCTCATCTTTGAGTAGGGCCTTGGAAACTTTGCCCTAAGAGGTTGATGCTGTAGAAAGAAAGGAAAAAACATGAACCATATGTTAAACACTTAAGATTGGTAGGGATAAAAGAAAGCATGTGGACAAAATCTTAGCATGAGCTCTACCCCCTTCATTAGCCCTCACCTAGTACTTGGCAAAAGCATAATATATACAAATTAAAGGAACTTTGAATATCCCAACCCCAATGAGAAATGAAACACTTATCTTCAAGGAGTCAATGCTGAATCAATGAAAGCTTCTAATCCAAGCCATGTATGTAAAATTAATGATGAAAAGGATGCATAAGAGAAGTGGTAAAAATAGAGGTGTAACTTAGGTCCCATGATTGCTCCCTCATTACACTATAACACTCAAGGTTGTTTTGAATGTCATAGATGGACAGTGGCATCCTCCATGAAGTAAACCTCATATCATGTCATTGATCATTTACACCTATTTACTATTGATTGTTGGGTCTGCCTAGGAACTGTTACTTCCCCTTAGGGTCTTAATAGTGCCTTTGTAATAACCCTTACATACCTAAGCAAGGTAACTTGTTTACAAATCATAAGGTAGAAAGACATTTGAAGATGATGCTTGTGTAAAGTACTTTGATGCCTTTACCATTAGATATGGCCCACTCTGGTACTCTTATGGTTTGTACACTGATGATGTTGATCTCACTTGAGTGTGCAAGTGTGTTGCTAGACCTTTGCTCCTAGGTATAGTTGCCATCCCTTGAGGGATTGTATGATGCTTCTCCAATACTTTAGAGAGGATGTCCAACCCCACTTGATGACTCCATGGGGAACTTTGACCTAGGACATTGACTACTTATTGAAGAGCTTTGACCTTGGGATGCCTTAGCACAATTGATGACACTCTTCTATCACTCTAAGACCTTGAACGTTGTCCTCTAGAGTTAGGTTGTTGCATAGAGAGTTGATGTACTCCGAAGCTAAGAAGATGCCCCTAGGTTGGCATTGCGCCTACTTGATGGATGTTGGCTTGTTTTCTAAGAGATTTGATGATGATGATGATGATGACATAGGACATATGTCACATGGTTTGGGTTCGAATTTAGGTTTGACAACAATAACATTCAATTTGAGTTTGAATTTCTCTATGAGATTTGGATAGGGTCCATCATAATTCTAAGCTTTATATATATACATGTGTGTGTATGTGGAGCTATTATGATGGAAATATATATAAATTATAAATAATAACTGTAAGTCATAGATCTATTTTACCATATAAATCAAAATAATGACGTTTCATATTTGTAAGTTTGTAACCATGATATTTCAGAACTTATGTTTAAATTTAGTTAATAAACACATAAAAGCTGAACACACACACACATATATTAAAAAAATTAGATATATAAAAAAATTACAAATTACAAATACAAAACATGGAATATAGACGTAAATATCCTAATTTTCTAGAAAATAGAACATTTGCAAAACATTTGGAGTCATTTCAAATCTCAATTTTACCCTTTACCTGCACAATGAGAGACCGTAAGAGCTCTTTCCATACAACTGAAAGTGAGAAATTCACAGTGAAAATTGTTTTTATATTCAACTGGTAGGATGCAGTAGGGCACATGTCAGACGTGCCAAACACGTCCTAGCATGTTTGTGTCCAACATATGGGATACAAACGTGTTAATTTTAGATAACAATGGTATGTTCTATGCTTAAGAGCAATTTACTTTAATTTTTCTTATTAGCCCAATAACAAGACAGTAAATGCAGATAGAACATAAATAAAAACAATAGAAGACCAGCCAAGACAAGAGGACACAAAATGTGGTGCATGCCAGGGACAAACCCCAATGTGGGGAAACCCTTTGATCAATTATTCTTATTATTCTTCAAAAGTTTGGCAGAGAGAGAGTAAAATATACAAAATTCACTTGCCTAATCAAAGTCAAATCTGTCTAGTCAAACTGCAGTCACAAGAAGTCCTAACCAGAAAGTCAACGCTGGTTAACGTGGCAGAATGTCTCCTCCAAGTGAACTCGGTCAAACCCACTCAACTCGACTGCCAACAACAATCCAAATCAGCCCAAAACAGTCCCGAAAATATTAGTCATACTCCGTCAACATAGAGGTCAAACCTGTGGTCAATCAACTCGGAATGCCTTGATTTATGTGCCCAGAAATGCGGCTTGCCCAAACAAAATATTCCCCAAGAAAAACGTAGTCAAACTTGGTCAACTGCTACCCGGTCAACGCTGGGAAACCGTCCAATTTGGTCAATGCCTAAAACAGAAAATTGCAGACTGTCCTTCGCATGTGTGGAGAGAGTGTCTGCCCAGAACTACATACACCCAATCAGATAAGAGAGAGAGATGTGTGAGTGATGAGTGTCCAAATGAGGTAGATGCTCCTATTTATATGAAACGTTGAGGATGAATAGATGTGTCTTTTGGGCTTCTGAGCCTACATTAGATTGCTGGTCAACCTTGACAATTTGTCCATAATAGAAATAAATTCATAATTCCATTTGTACATGTTAGAATGATATGATCTATAGATCAATCCTACACCTCTCGGAAAGAGGAATCCAATAAAAATATTAGCTCCATCATATGAGCTGTCCAAGGTGGAGTTTGGCGCTAGTTGCCAAATTTAACACTCTCTCTCAACTAGGAAGAACTCCACCTGCCAAACCATCTGACAGTCTGTACCATCCCTATCATCCCTGCTCTGCTCTGCTGAACTATGAAGAAATAATGAAGAAGAAATGATCGATAATGCATCATACCATTCTCCACTGACCCGAAGTTAGTCTCCAATAATCAAGATGTATCATACTACTCTCCACTAACCCAAAGTCAGTCTCCTTTGATCCTAGATCAATATCAAACATCCTAACATAGGGAGTATGGTAGTACACGATGCGTCCATCGGTAGTACTATGGTCCCTATCCTCATTTCCCTACTCATTGCCCAGATGAGAGGTACTTCCATGAGAGTCCCAAACTGCATGGGTAGAATGTATCGATAGGAGAAGGTGAACCACTCGCCCTATGGTTGCTCATCGCTCCAAGAAGTACCCTAAGCCTCCTGGAGCTCCCAAAGCTCAATATCCAAATCAACCGGGACAGTCATGAGAGGGTCTCTCCACGACTCCAAGTTGTTCACGAAAGGGTAAGAATTTGACCTTCCCTAGGGGCTTCGTAAGAATATCTGCAACTTGATCATCAGTCCCAATATGACGGAGCCTTATTGCTCCCCATTGTACCATATCTTGGATAAAGTGGTACCTGATATCAATATGCTTGGAGCGGTCATGAAACACGAGATTCTCAAAAAGACGAATCCCACTTTGGTTGTCACAATAGATCACGGTGGTATCCAACACATGTCTAAACAACTCACTAAAGAGCTTCCTCAACCAAACAGCTTCACAAGAGGCCATACTAGCAGTAATATATTCAGCCTCAGCGGTGCTCAAAACAATCGACTTCTGCTTCCTGCTCATCCAGGATATCAAAGCAAAACCTAGAGAGAAGCAACATCCTGATGTGCTTTTATGATCCATCACACTGTTAGCGCAACCAGCATCAGAATAATCATGGAGCCTCACATTCCTGATAGTGTATCTCAGTCCATACGTGATTGTGCCCCGGAGATATCTCAAGATATTCTTGGCAGCAATCCAGTGTATGTGATGAGGCTCGACCATAAACCGACTCAATGTATTCACTACAAAACATATGTTAGGACGGGATTTCACTAAGAACATAATGGCCCCACGAGTTGACGATACTCAGAAGGATTTCCCAAATTGGGCCCAACAACACTTCTGCACAACTTCTTGAAGTTAAGTTCCATTGGAGTAGTCACGGACTTGTAGTCCACCATCCCAAATCTTTCAAGTATCTTCACAATGTATTTTCCTTGAGAGAGGAAAATCTCACCTGGCTTTTGCCAAACCTCCAACCCTAGGAAATAATGCATCAATCCTAGGTCCTTCATTTCAAATTCGGAAGCCAACTCCCTCTTACATTGATGAATAAGAGGGTCTGCACCTGCGAGAAAGAGATCGTCCACATAAAGTACCAAGATGAGAGGTTTGTCATTCTCAACCTTAAAGTGAAGGTTCAGATCAACGTCACTTCTTGTAAAGCCCAACTTCATCAGATAGTTGTCGATCCTCTCATACCAAGCTCGGGGAGCTTTCTTCTATCCATAGAGGGCTTTCTTCAACCTACATACATGTGTCTGACGATCTTGAACTTCGAACCCCTTGGGTTGTTCTACATAGACTTCCTCCTTAATTGAACCATGCAAGAAGGCGGTTTTGACATCCATTTGGTGTAGGTTCTATCTTTGCGAGGCAACGAGGGCTATAATCGAACGGATGGTGGTATATCGGGCAACTGGTACAAATATCTCATCGTAGTCCACACCTTCCTTTTGAGAGAAACCTCGAGCAACAAATTTGGCCTTGAACTTTTCAGCACTTCCATCAGCTCCATGCTTGATCTTGTAGAGCCATTTCGAGGTGACAACAAATTTTTCCTTGGGTCTAGGGACCACATCCCAGACATCATTCTTTATAATCGACTCATACTCTTCTTTCATAGCATCCTTCCAAACTTGGTGCTTCACGGCTTCTTCGAATGTGCAAGGCTCAAAGTGAACAATGTTGCTCATGGCAGTTAAGTACCTTTGGCACCTATTCGGCTTCTTACTTTCATGAAAAGTTTCCTTTGGTGCAACATGTCTCCCGGCATCTTCGAGAGTTTCCCTAAGCTATGAGGGTCTCCTTTTCGAAGAGGAGGGCTCATGAGGAGGTGGATCAATGGGATCCATCAGTCCTTCAACATTGGGCATTGGCTCATCCCACAGTTCTCACTGCTTTCCTGTGTCTGCTTCTTTGTCCTTCCTTGGAATAGGAAGGTTACTAATCTTCCCAAGAGCAGTATCTTCGTCAAAGGTGACATCACGACTTATCTCTACTTCTCTTTGACCAGGCACATAGATTCTATATGCCTTAGAAATTTCACTATAGCCCACAAATGTTCCTTTCTTTCCAGATGCATCCAATTTGCTTCTCTTTTCTTTCGGCACATAAAAATATACTGGGTTACCAAAAATTCTAAAGTAAGAAACATCAGGTTTCTTACCGGTGAAAACTTCTTCGAGAGTTTTGGAGTCCAATGCTTGTTGAGGGCGTCTATTTTGAATGTACACAACAGTGTTGGCAACTTCTGCCAATAAGAATTTGGAAGGCTTTCATCATGAAGCATGGCACAGGTGGCTTCTATAATAGAACAGTTCTTCCTTTCAACAACACCATTTTGCTCAGGAGTATATGCAGTAGTAGTCTCCCTCTTAATGCCAATTTCTCTACAATAATCATTGAACTCATTTGATTCATATTCGGTTCCATTATCGGTCCTCAATATTTTGATCTTCTTCCCTGTTTGATTTTCAACCAAAGCTTTGAAAGAATGAAACCATGAGAATACCTCGTCCTTCTTCAAGAAATATATCCAAGTTTTGCGAGAGAAATCATCCACAAAGATAGCATAATATAAATATCCTCCCAAAGATGTCACATGCATCATCCCATATAGATCAGAATGAACCAATTGCAATATGTTTGTAGTCTTGCTACACTGGAGGGGAATGGTCCCCTTGTATGTTTTCCTTCGGCACATTCTTGACAAACACCTTCATGTTCTACTTTGAATTTAGGCATACCTATCACCATCTTCCTCACATTGGGTAGAGCCTTATAATGTAGACGAGCAAACCTCTGGTGCCATAATTCGGATTGAAGAGATGTGTTGCAAGACAACTCCCAATGGGCTTCCTCCAACTTGATATAGGCTATCAACCCCGAATCCAAGAGTACATGCTTATTTGAAATTTCTATTCCAAACATGTACCTTTCCATCGATGAATGCCACCTTGAATCCTTTGTCTTCCATTAGATACCAGGGTCTTCTTTAGATCAGGTACATATAGTATTTCTTGTAGATGAATGGTCTTGCCTTGGTTCAATTGAAGAGTGACTTTCCCCACTCCTTTCACGAGATAGGTGGCATTGTCCCCAAGAATGATTTCCAAACCTGTATCCTTTTCTATCAGATTTGAAAGAGCCTCCTTGTACCACTATCAATCAACCAATTTCCCAAGATATTCGGAGGAGAGGCAGTACAGAGGGCAGATATAAGATAAAATTCTTTTTGCTTGTTATCAACAACATTACATTAATCATACCTGGAGTTTCTTGATCTTTTGGGAGGTCGACCATTTCCATGTTGAGTAGCGGGAGCATTCCTTTTTCCTTTGTTGTTGAATCTGCCATTCCTTTGATTGTTGTTAACCCTGAATTGTTTTCGTTGTAGTTGTCATCATCATGAGATGTATCCCTTCTATTAGGACACTCCCTAGCATAGTGGCCAAACTTGTTACAACTGAAGCATCTTCCCTTCCTTCCATTTTTGAATCCCAGTCTTCCTTGACATTGCTTCTTTGAACCTGCATTGTTCTTCTTTTTAGCATGAGCGGAGAATGCAGTGGGTTCATTCCTATTTGAAGGCATGTCCATTTCCATCATCCTTGTCTCTTCTTGAGAACATCTAGTCAACAATTCTTCAAAACCTGGAATTCTATCATTGTTGAGGATAGTAGTGTTGAACACATGCCATTCACGAGGGAGACCTCCAAGGGCAATGAGAGTGAGCTACCTATCAGCAATAACTTCTCCAATTGAAAGAAGATCATTTTTGATCGCGGTAATCCTCATGAAGTAGGATTGGATATCTTCACTTCTTCGCTTCTTTATGTCCTTCAACTTGTTTTTGAGAAAGAGGACTTGGTTTGCATTGCTAACGTTGGACATGCCAACCAACTTGTCATACATCTCCTTGGATGTGTTCAAATCAGAGATGTATGCAACCAAATGCTTGTTAATAGAATGCCTAATGATCTTCTTAGCTTTGACTTCATCTTTCTTGTACTTTGTCTTAGCGGCAGACGGTGCATTTAAAGGAGTTTCAGTGATCTTTCCCTGCAATAATCCATAACATCCTGCTCTTCCAAAGTAAAATCAAGAGACATCTTCCATGCATGATAATCAGACTTATCATTGAGCTTGTCATCAGGCTTGAAGTAAGATGTGTAGGCCATTGACTCTTGTCCTTGTCCAACAAATCTCAATGATTGCTCTTCTCAGTGATTGCTCTTTTCACTCTTGCTTGGGCTTGGTCTTCACCTCAGCTCTGATTCCATGTTAATTTCCAGATTAGCAATCACATTAACATGACAGTAAATGCAGATAGAACATAAATAACAACAGTAGAAGACAAGCCAAGACAAGAGGACACAAAATGTGGGCATGCCAGGGACAAACCCCAATGTGGGGAAATCTTTTGATCAAGTCTTCTTATTGTTCTTCAAAAGTTAGGCAGAGAGAGAGAGAGTACAATATACAAAATTCACTTGCCCAATCAAAGTCAAATCTGTCCAGTCAAATTCAGTCACAGGAAGCCTTAACCAGAAAGTCAACACTGGTCAACGTGGCAGAATGTCTCCTCCAAATTAGCTCGGTCAAACCCAGTCAACTCGGCCTCCAACGGCAATTCAAATCAGCCCAAAACAGTCCCGAAAATAACAGTCATAGTTGGTCAACGCAGAGGTCAAACCTGCTGTCAACGCAGGTCAAACAGCTCAGAATGCCTCGATTTCTGTGCCCAGAAATGCGGCCTGCCCAAACAGAATATTCCCCCAAAAATGCAGTCAAACTCAGTCAACTGCTGCCTGGTCAATGCTGGTCAAACCCTCCTGCAATTCAGTCAACGCCCAAAACAGAAGACTGTCCTTCGCACGTGTGGAGAGAGAGGCTGCCCAGAAATCCGTACACCCAATCAGATGAGAGAGAGAGATGTGTGAGTGATGAGTCCAAATGAGGTAGATGCTCCTATTTATATGCAACATTGAGGATGAATAGATGTGCCTTTTGGGCTTCTGAGCCTACATTAGATTGCTGGCTGACCTTGACAATTTGTCCATAATAGAAATAAACTCATAATTCCATTTGTACATGTCAGAATGAGATGATATTTAGATCAATCCTACACCTCTCGGAAAGAGGAATCCAATAAAATATCAGCTCCATCATATGAGCTGTCCAAGGTGGAGTTTGGTACTAGTTGCCAAATTTAACAAAACGCAACACCCTTGGGGGCCATCAGTGGTTACTAAGTTTTTGTGTTTTGATTAGACTGCTAGTGCTCCTGCAGGCTGCTGCATGTGTGGCCCACTCTTTTTTGGTATAAAATCTCTGTACATATTGTTTTTTATTAATAGTTGAGGATAATTCAATTTAAAAAAAACCATCCAGTCTTCAGGATTCTGTAGTTGCATATGGTTAGGTCTACTTTTGGTCTTTCATAAAAAGTTCCCATAGTCGCCTGCAAATGAATATAGGCATATTTCATGGATATCATATCTTTTAATTTGGTAGGTTTCTACTCAAGCATCACACTGATTCTTATAATATTGCATGCAACAGTAAGAAAATTTTATTTTATTTTTATGTGACGTGGAAAAGCAGCAATAAGAAAGAGCACCAACATCCATAAAATTTTCTTGTTTATTGCAGGTGATTCCATGTGCAGTACTTGCCCTTTTTATCCATCCATCAACATCCCATAATATTGTAAACAGGATACTTTGGGCCTTTTGTGTTTACCTTGAAGCTGTTGCAGTTTTACCCCAGCTTCGCGTGATGCAAAATACAAAGGTTTGAACATTGCATTCCTTATTTCAACAGGATGATGCGTTGAAAGAACTTATATCGTGGAAAATTGTCTAGCAGACGTTAACTGAAATTCTTAATTGTTTTGACAGATAGTTGAACCATTCACAGCCCATTATGTGTTTGCATTGGGTATTGCAAGGTTTTTCAGCTGTGCACATTGGGTACTCCAGGTATGCCAATTATGCGATTCTATATAGTTCTGTGCGTATATTGTAGCCTGTTTCTCTCATTTTGTGTAAACATGCTTTTCCAAATGTAGCTTAAGAAAGGGGTTATGGTTTACATCCTAATAAAAAGTTTGTTACTGTTTTGGAAAGTTGGATGTCAAATCGTTTTAGCACTAAAAATGAATAAATTTGTTTGTAGTTGTGCGTATACTTGGAAACACCTGGTTGCAGCTTGCAATTAAAATATGCTTTTCCAACTGTAGCTTAAGAAAGGGGTTATGATTTACAACCTAATAACAAATTTGTTCCTGTTCTGGAAAGTTGGATGTTTAATCATTTTAGCTCTTAAGTAAATAAATCTGTCTGTTGTTGTGGCGATAATTGCAAACCCATGGTTGTAGCAGGTGGTTAACTCACACATGTACTTTGATGCCCCATAAGAGATGCATGGATATGTAATGGTATGGATGATATACAACTTTTATAGTGCACATGTTGTTTGTATGGTGTTTATTTGTCACTTGTGTAATTTTTTTGGAGGAATGCATTAATTGATTTCTCTGTCCTAGCCATGCCTCGTCATACAAAAATTTCTACATGCCCATGATATATCTAGCTAACCATCCATTGTACAAACGTTTCTTCCTTGCTCATCCTTTGTAGCCTCCTTGTCCTCAATCCTAACATTATCTTATTTATATTCTACTATTCCCATATAGCATCATTGCTCTTGTTATATTTGTTGGCACCAGGGTAGGGCCAAATTTTGAAGAACCGTGTAAGTTCTGTGCGTGGAAGAATTGGGCTATACGCAAGGGGTGCTGTGCGCAGAAGAACTGGGCTGCGTGCAAGGGGTGCTGCTTGAAGCAAAGGTTACACTGTATACAGGAACCACACACCTCCACTGCATGTGGTGACGTAATATTGCACAAAGGATTTTATTGACGTGCCAACTGTCAGGAATCCTTTGGGGAATCATGCAGTTGTAACTATTTTGTGACTGACCAATTGGTGGTTAGGGTTAGGAACTTAGGATCACGAGTGTAATGTAATATGAAAGGATGCAAAGATTGTGGGGCGTGGTGATGGTTGTTTTTGGGAGCTTTTGGTGGGAAAATCCTGTTGGAGTTGCAAGAGTCCTATCCAAGAAAGACCTTTGGCCTGATGCATGCATTGTACAAATATGTCATATGAATGAGATAATAAAGTGTTAGATGTCCCGTTCTTCCTATATCTTGTGCCTTTTTGTTAAATTGTTTTATGTGAATGCTTTGTTGTGTATGCTTTAATGTGAATTAGTAGAAGTGAGAATGCTATCTTGAAGGCATGAAGAACCTGATTACTTTGTCCCTGCAATTCCTGTAAGTATCTGGGGTGAGACCTTCTTAAGTGCCTGAAGATTGAGAATGCTGATTCTTATAGGATATTTGTTGGCTAACGTTTTTGATCTTGGGTTTGAATCCTTGCACCAATAATTGGGTTTGTTGTTGGGACATGAATGGTTGGGTTCCTCTTCAAAGAATGGGGCTATGACATGGAGACCCTCAAGAAAGGAGATACAGGATTGGATCTCATGGAAATAAGAGGAGTTTATGCAATGGGAGACTAGAAATATACATATAAACACAGAAAGATGGAAGCAAAGGGACATCTATTCAGATTTGCATGAAACTTTGTTGAATTTTCTTGTTTGCTTCAAGAGTGGATGAACTGACAGGCAAAAGTTAATCCTATGTGGAGGGTTTCTGATGGTTTTTAGCCTAGAAACAATCACAAGGCTAAAGGTCCTTGACAATAAGTGGACTAGAGCAATTAACTTTTGGTTTGAGAGAGTTAAAGAAGGATATCTAGTCGAATATGCTATTGAATGTAGCAAATCTTTTAGTAGCACAAAAAGAAAGTTTGAAGTCGGTCCTATAGAAGGTTACTAGTAGAAATCTTTCTTTGGATCAAGATGTTCGTGGAGAATCTATTGATGCGCATGAAACTTGATAGGATGACAGCGTAAATCCCCATGTGGAGGTTGGGATGAGAAGACAACGTAAATCCCCATGTGGAGGGTGGGATGAGAAGAAGGGGGGAAGAGATGAGGTAAGTCGAGAAAGAAAGGTAAAGGATGGATACATGAGAGCAGAGAAGAAGGGATAAGTGATAAGAAGAGCCAAGATTAGGAAGGTAGTCAAGTAAGAAAAGAAGGAAAAGAAAGGAAATAGAGGAAAAGAAAGTGGGAAACCAAGGGAGGAAGATAGGCAAAGGCCATCGCAAAGATACGACATGGAGGAAAAGGTGCCAAGAAGGTATATTGGGAGTAGTCAATGTAGAAGTGCGGGAAAAGATCTTGAATCCCAATGGCAATTAAGAGATATGTCGAAGTCAAAGGAGTATGAAGAAGAAGATAACAATGATAGTGATACAGGAAGTAGCGAAGGGGAATATCTTGCGAAGGATGAAGGGATCTTGATGGTAATAGGGAGATTTGCACGTTTAAATTTGGAAGGTCCTTTGGATTCGTCAAAGAAAGAAACTAGATAACACTCCCTTTGAACCATCCCCTTGCACATAGTAGAAGAAGGAGAATGCTCAAGGCAACCAAAAGTTAGGAATTTAGTAGGAAAAAGTTCAAGAAATCCCAAATTCAAGGTGATTTCACAAGAAAGAGTAGAAGCATCAACGATGTTGAGTAAATAGTAGACAATAGTATCAACCTTAAGTTCTAGTATGGCAAAAGAAGATTTGGTTCTCTGACTCCAATCTTCCATGGAATTAGAAGAGATCACATGGAATAACATTGGTTTACCTATAAGGCAATGTGGTCAGTAAAGCAAATTATAGATGAAGCAGTAAATATTGTGCAACTAGGGGTTACCTTTAAAGATAAGGCTTTAACATGGGATATTAAGTACATGGAAACTACACTATCAAGACAAACAAGATCTCTCATTAAGACAAAGAGGGATTTGCTTTTAGAATTCTAGAAGTCAAAGTTTGAATCTTAGTGTTTCATTGAGATTAAGGAGATCAAGTAGAAGGGAGGAGAATTTGTGTTCTCATTGCTTTAAGGTTTTGTTGGATAAAATAATTTTTTAGATTTGGGAAATCAAGCATAGGGAATGGTTTATTGCAGGACGACTCCCTCATATCTGAGTCCCCTTTAAAGTTTACACAATGGAAGAGTCTAAAGTGTTGGAGATTTTAATGCATTTGGAATCCACACCAAGATGGAGTGAAAGTTCAGTAGGGGATCGTGCAGGTGCAATCTCAACTTGTTGCTCTCACACTATAATTACAGGAGATAACAAGGAGAAAGATGGTGCATGAGAGTGTGTGGTGTATATTATGCCATGTCGACAGACATGATATGAATGAATGTTTGATAGTGGGGAATTATATTGCCATCGACATGCCAAACCTGTTTTCGACGCAACAAAACCTGTTTTTGGCACAACCATAGATCGAGTGGTGTGAAATTTGTAGGCAATGGGGCCATATACATCCTTGTTTTCTGACATTGCAAAAATATTAAAAGACACATTATACTCACTTTTGTGAATTTTGCTAGATAATAGGACATGATGTGAACAATTGCAAATCATGGGAACTGATGAAGGAATGCACAATAGATCTTTTAATGGTATAGGAGGTGAATAAGGTTGGCAAGTGTGGAAGTTTCTAGTGGGGCCCAAGAGGAGGATCTATAGGTAGAGGCCAAGAAGGATATGATGGAAGACAAACCACTTGTTATAACTGTGGGGAGGTGGGTCACCTAGTGCGGTTCTATACCCAACCCCACACATTTTGTAGGTATTATCATAGTACAAAGTATGTGATAGAGCATCGTTTGGAGCTATTGGCCAATAGGAAGGAATAAAAGGGATGCTTGAATATGGTGGTCATGGAGTCGGGTGAAGATTAGAAGCGAAAGTGAGCTGTGCAATTATGTGGGATAACTCGAGGTATTTGGACAGGTGAAGACATGATCAAGAGTGAATGCAGGGAATGACAGTTGGTTGGGAAGATTAGAAAAGTAGAGTATGTGACTCTTAAGTTTGACACTCATAACAAAAGTAGTTCCTGCGTGAGGTACACAAAACGATTGAAGAGGCACGTTTGTGTGCACAACCTTGTGAGAAATCACTGCATAAAGGATCATTGTGCAAGGAGTATTTGAAGGACCTGGGGAACCAAGTAAATGAGTTTTTGTGTCATTGTATTAAAGTGTTGAATAATCCTCTATTGCAAGAAAGTTAACACATCTGTTAATTGAATTGATGGAGCTAGTGAACCAAAAGTTCCCATTGTTGTGCCATAATCAGAGAAAGGGGTGAGACATGCCAATAAGAGAAGGAGAATGGGAAAATAATTCAAAATGACATAAGGGTTGGGGAAATATCAGATGGAAGATGTTATGTTGGATCTAGGATCTGATGTTAACATCCTACCAAAGAAATCCGTGGAGCTAATGGGAAAACCCAAGTTGGTGTGGACTCCAATTCAACTATGATTAGCAAATTCGTATAAGATTTATCTAATTGGAAAATTAGAAAATGTTGGAGTAAATGTCAATTGGGTGAAGACAAACAAATTTTGAAGTAATGGAGATCATGGATGAGTTAGACCAATATCCACAACTTTGTTGGGCATTGATGGTGCATTTGAAAACAGTGCCATATTGAATTTGAAATATGGACAAATGTCTTTCGAGACAGAGGCAGTGTGCATAATTTCCCCCTTGGATCTAATGAAAGGAGAAATTTATATTGAGTTTGTGAATGACAATGCATAGAGTTCAATCATTGAGAACATTTACCATAGTGCAAGGAGGAAGGAGGACTATGTAAATCCTACAGCATATGGTGAGTTGAGTTGGAGAAGAATTTGCTTGTATGATACTAACTCATAGGAAGCATTAATCATATGGTAGAATAGGTTGTACAAAGTGTCCACCAGAAGGTGTGGAATAATTACTAAATCATTTTGTTGGTTTGGATCTGAAGTGTGTGACCTCCTAAGCTTTGATGGGTCAGACTCAGTGGATGCATTTATCCAACAGATGGAAGATACCATATGGCAATCAAAAGGTTCACACCTTCGATGTGGTCATCAAGTAAACTCTTGTGCTTTGGTGGGAAACACATCAAGATGTGTTGAATGAGTGTGCATAAGTAGTTGATTGTTTAAAAGTAAGGTTCTAGCTCTAAGGACTATGAATTGTTGAACACATATAAGGGTATGGGGGACCCTTAGGAGCATATTAAACACAGGAGTTCTCCAAAACCCATAAATCGTTTATGGAAATTCCACCTAGAGATGGCTCAATCAAATTAATTGACTATAATTAAAAAATTCCCGAGTCTAACTAACTTAGGAAAAGGGGTTAATTAATAGTAATTAATTGAGAAAGGTGTGAATTCTCTAGAAACTCACACAGATCAACTTAGAAATAATCTCATCCATTGATTAAAGTTTTAATCATGGCCGTTGAAGTCTCATCTGGAGATTATAAGATGAGGTTGATGGGGAGATGGAGAATACACTTTTGGAGAGCACTTGAAGGTGAGAAGCACTTGAGAGTGTGCGACTAGTTGCAGATACTCAGTGATCTAGACAGATTTATTCTCTAGTGCAGATGATTCAACAAGAATGATCAAGTCAAAGATTGAGTAGCAAAGTGTCAGAGGGGTAGAGACAGTGATCTGGAGGAAGATTTCCAGTTCTGGAGAGGGAGCAACAAGTGACTGAAGTATTCCACACCGAAGCTAGCCCAAAACATCTGCAAGGGTCGCGTGAAATTTTCTGACAGGTCACAGTTAGGGTCATGCGTGAGTTTCCCAACACAACCGCGTAGATTGTTAAAAGCAAAAGCGACCTCCGCAGGGGTTGGATGACTAATTTTCAGAGGGAGACAGAGGCCAAGGTTTGTTTGTGGAGTGAGAGAATTTTCCCTATGAATATTTTGTTAGATTATTGCTGATTGGATAGCCAGCTGGGCTTCCAAATATTGTACTTAGATTTTCGCTACTGCATAATAAAATAAACCCTCAGCTGTTGCATGGGTTTTCCCACATTGGGTTTTTCTGAGGACTTTTGTCCAAAAAACAGAGTCATTTTTATGTGTGCTAGCATTTCGCAGTTCCTATTTTGCTTCTGTATTAATTTTATTTTTGGTGAAGAAATTGCAGTGTATGAATTCGATATTAATCTAAAATTTAATATAGTTGGTCAGTTAGGAGTATTAATTCCAGTTGTTGTGTTTCAAGGGAATTTTCACAAAGAAGGCCTCAAGTAGCACTACATCAACTTCCACACAATGACTAAGGACGAAGAAGTACAACATTGGTATAGAAGAGGCGCCAAAGATGGCTATTATTGGATATTATTGGGATTAAGAAATAATGATTTGAGCTGTGGATCTGATCAAGGAGTAGGCTTGAAAAGTAGGCTAGCCAATGGGAGAATTAGAAGTGGGCCAACCAAATGAAAAAATGAAAAACAAAAAAATCGACAAAATTTTTAAGCTAGCCTGCGCAAGTACAGGCCGCATGGAACTGGTCCTGAACTGAACGGTTTGGTGAAATAGGCTAGTTTGGTACAGAACTGGCTGGTTCTATTATAGAACCAGCCAGTTCGATACCAAACCGATCTATTTTGGTTTCGAAGCTTGAACCGAATCGATTTTAAACCCGAAACGATTTTGTGTTGGTTCTGCCGATTTCGGTCCGATTTTGATAACATTGTTCTTGACGGATGCAGGCATATGCGAATACCACTGGACATGAATAAATGCATCTCCTACACACCCTTTGACAATTTATTGTGGCACACGATGTGTAAGAAAGGCTTATTAGTGGATCCTGCGAAGGTTGTGATGATTGTTGATATAGTAGTCCCAACATCCATAAAGTAGTTGTGCCTAACTCTGGGACATACAAGCTATTACAAGAAGTTTCTGAGGAACCACGCGAAGATTGTTGTTCCTTTAAGTAGTTATTATGAAAAGACATTAAGTACATCTAGACCACGATGTGCCAAGAGGTGTTGGATTAGCTCAAGGAGAAATTAGTTACTGTGTCGATCTTTATCTTTCCAAGTTATGTACATGTGGATGCGTCGTCCGTGGCTCTTGGCATAGTCGTCCAGTAGCAAAGGGATGGTAGAATTGATCATCCAATATCCTTTTCCAATAGATGACTATCTGATGTCAAAAGGAACTACACTTCCATCAAGTGCAAGGCTTTGGTGATGGTTTGTGTTGTAAAAGTTTAGGTACTATCTCTTGGGCTCTCCCTTCAATTTTTTCCGAGACCATTGAATGCTCAAGTACTTGGTGAACAAGCCATTGTTGGGGGAAGGATTTGATGATGCTTATAGCTATGTCAGGACTTTGAGTTTGAAGTGGTAATAAAAGCAGGAAAGCACAATGTGGGACCAAAGCATTTATCAAGACTAGAGTGTGGAGAGATTGGCGGAAGCTTAGATGATGAGTTACTTGATGCGCAATTGTTTAGGATTCGAAGTTGTCTTAGACCAGTGCCCTGAAATTGCAACATATCTAAGTACAAGGAGGGCATTGAAAGAGTATAAAGCGGTGCATCAAAGGCAACTGGTGAGTGCGAACTACCAACTACTTGTAGGGAAGTTATACAAACTTGGAGACCATGGAATTCTGTGCAGGTCTGTGTGGAATCATAAGTGTGATGCAATGTTGTACAATGTGTGTGAAGGAATTGTCAAAGGGCCCAATGTAGGGAAGGCTACTGTGTGGTAAGTGCTGCTCGTTGGGTTCTGGTGGTGGTTATTGTTCCAATTGGCTAAGAAATATTGTAAACATTACAACGTTTGCCAATGCACTAGGAAAACCAAAGGTCAGGATGAGTTACTATTCCGTATCATTGCATTGGAACCTTTTGAAATATGGGTGATTGAGCTCGTGGGTTCGATAGATCCTCTTTCCTAGAGAACTATTGTGGTATATTATTATTGCGATGGAATAATTTGACCAAATGGGCAGAGGTAGCATTGATGAAGGTTTGTACCATAGAAATGGTTGTTTGGTTCATGTTTGAGAACATTATCACTAGGATTAGCTATTTGAGGGTTCACCTTCTATCACTAGAAGAGCACACCTTATCACCTGAAAGCAAATGGTATAGTGGAAGCATTTAATAAGATCCTCAAACATGGTCTGACTACGGTTTGCAATGTCCAATGTGACGATTGGGGTCAATGCGTTCCTGTAATGCTATGGGCATATAGGACTTGCCTGTAAAAGATAAACAAAACACACACCCTTCAGGTTGGTATATGGAAAGGATGCAGTCATATCGTTAGAGTTTGTAGTATCGATCCTTAGAATTTCCCTGGCTATCAAGATGTACAATGACCAATTTGTGTAGTAGTGGTTAGAGGAACTAATAAAATTAGAGGAAGATAGCCTAATAGTAGGTTACAACCATGTGGTGGAGAAACAAAGATAGAAGGCCTAGCATAATTGCAATATTTGGTGCAAGATCCTAGAACTTGCACTCTTGGTATTACTCTATGACAAGAAGTTTTTTAAACACCTACGTAAACTTCAGATGAGATGGTTGGGATCCTTTCATATCTACATTACAGAGGCAAGTGCAATAAAGCTAGCAACACTTAGTGGTCAAATGTTGAAGGGAATTATTAGTGGAACCACATTTTGTATTACGGGCCTTAGGGGTTGTAGACACCTTGACCTAGACATGTCAACCGACATTGAAATAGTTAAGAGTAGGGCAGGGTTAGTGTTTTATTGCATCAAGTGGAGTAGATAGGTACAACATTTAGGAGAGTTAAAGGTAGGAAACACTTTAGTATATCTCATAGATATTGGAGTTTTATGACAAGGCAAAATGAGAGAGGAGGGATTTATGAGACACACGTAGAAATGATGACAAAATGGTAAGGAGTTATACCTTGTTAAGCGACAACTACCTAGGGCATGAGATAGGTTAATACAAGTGTCCAATCCGATAGTTCGATTAAAGTATGGTGCCACTTGGTGTTGATAGCTAAGATAGTGCAGTTATTGGAGAGAAAATACCTCAAAGCGTATAAGTTTCTTCCCAGGCTACAATAATTCATTAATTTAGTAAGTTGAGTATAGAACATAAGCATTCTCAACTAGAACAAGTCGAGTGAAGCAAAGGGGTGCACGTATTCAATTGTGCGCAAATATTCAATAGTTGGCAGGTATTCAACCAAGGTATGGGGCCAAGTAGGTTGAGTGTAGAGTGCAGGTGACCACTTATGTTTTTAATGCAAAGCACAGGTGGTGCAAGTAGCTCACTAGCAATAGGGCACCAGGGACAATGACTTCACCAAGTTGCAAATGGTGGCACCAATGAAAAAGGTGCATGAAAAACAAAAAACAGCTAAGGAAGCCAATATGTTCATGGTGGAACTCCTGGCTGGAGTGGAAATTCAACAACAAGTGTCGGGGAAGATTCTCGTCATGAAGTTAATGGACTTCAATATACAAGATGAATGGCAACTTTTGGAGCTCTAGTTTTCACCCTATGTTGAGATGGTGGTCAAAGTGGATGGGAACCAAAAGTTTCTTCCCCATGGTTGGGTCAAGAAAATCCGTAAATTAGGTATAATGACCCTGCTGGATGTAGCATAATTCGGTCGAAGCTCAAACATCAATAGCTGCACCCCATTCTTACTAAGTAGATTGCATGGTGGATTCCTATGGCTCTAGGACACTTACCTTGATGGATGAGGTTACCATGCATATGGGGTCCTCCACACAAAAGTGGAGACCCTGTTGACACCCATTTAAGTGTGATGCAACAGTTGAAGATGTATATAGTAGATACGACACATGTAGGGGTAGGAAGGGTGCAATCACCTCAGTAATCCAAGGCCTAGCGGTTTGCTTTTCCATGTAGTTGTTTGCTTACAAACTAATCCGTAAATGCAAAAAGGATGAATGCCCCTTTGGAATTTTTTTAGCTATTGACTGATGCATCCAAGGGATTAAGACGAATTGGTCCTAATACCTTATGATCGAGTTCATCCAAGATTTTTTGGATGTGTAGGACCATGGTAAGGAATTCCACCACACTTGGGTTATCCTTTTGCTTGCAATGATTGTTTGGAGGTCACCACCAGTGGTAGACTATGACATCCTAGTCACCAAGTTGTTCCCAACATGCAAATTCAACGTACTATAGCATAACATGGACAAAGAAGTGTAGAAGAACGCCAACTGAACATTACAAAGGTGGTATACACAAATGATATAAGAGGTTGTTGAGTCCTTTGGATTTCGTGTAGCTTAGTGGACATGGAAAACAATTTTTTATTGAAACATGAGGGAAAACTTCTAAAATGATTTTGATATTGAACCTTGAACAGATAATAATTTCAAATCTTCTAAAAAGTAAAATTGTTTGTTTTATGGTCGCATGCACCAACCTCCTTACAAAATGCTTGTTATTAGGTTAGCCATATACTTCACAAATTTCTAGAAATTCACATCATTATCATGAAATCACACAAGTATTAGAGAAGTAAGAATATGGAATACACTTGTAATCCTTAAGGCTTGGACTTTGTTAGCTTTTGGGTTACTCCAAAAGTGTTTTTTCACCTTTTTAGGAGAGTTATAGGTCTCCTAGCTCCTTGGCAATGCTTCATGGACATATGGATGGCTCATTTTGAGTGGATTCTTGACCTTGGTTAGAGTGCTATCATTTCATCTATATCCAGAAGGTTGTTATCGTAATTGGCATGATGACTAACCCATTAGGTGTACACAACGAAGGAGTTGGTTGCTAGATTACAAGAGGTACCTACGTAGTAGGAGTACTGAGCACTTGGAGGGCACTTAGCTCTTGGAGCTTGGGACCATGTGTGTTGGTGTCTCTTTGCAACAAAGTTTAGCAAAAAGAACTACACTAAATTATTAGAGTTAGAGATTCCAAACCCTAAAGATGGCTACACATTCATATAAATTATTACTGATCCGAATAAAGAGAAACAAAAGAACACATATAACATGCAACAACACCAAGAGGAAGACTTCTTATTAATTTGTTGACACTTGTGGAGAGACCATGTAATAATGCTTGGGTGTGGTTTTTCTCGAATCGTATGCTTGCAAGACAATGGTTCCTATCTCCAAAATGGGTAGATGAGACAAAGAGCAAAAGAAAAAAGAAAAAGGCTTGAGCTCACTTGTGGAGAGAGCTCAATTCTCACAAAATCATAAGTTTGAAAATGATAATGGTCATTGTGAATTGAGGAGGAAAACTTCTATTTATAATAAAATGATAACTAGATTTGATGAGGTCAAATATTAAAAAATATTTGTTGGACCAAATCAAGGTCTAACTAATTTGGTCTTTTATTATTTTTTGTGAGAGGAAAAGGTAAAAAATAATGGTTAATGACTTTTATTTGGGTAATTGACCTAACAATAATGATTTATCGAGTTAATTAATGAAAACAATCCATAAATAAATAATTTATTAGATTATTTCCATTTGACTGTGTAAAATTGTTAGAAATAATAAATAACTAAATGATTTATTAAATTATTTCTAGTTGAGAGGGTAAAATAGGTTAGAAATAATTCTAAGATAAATGGTTAAATAAGTCATTTCCATGAGAATGTTTAGAATATTTAGAAATAATTAATAAATAAACAATTTATTAAATTATTTGTATGGGAATAAATAGAATGAGTGAAAATAATTAAATTGTTTTCACATAAATGGGTAAAATTATGAGAATAACATAAAATTAGTGAATTTATGGGTTATTCTCATATAAATGGGTAAGTTAATGAAACTAACTTGGGAGAAAGTTAATGAAACTAACTTGGGAGAAGTTGTTTCTTAGGCTATTTCCTTAGGCGAAAGTGGGTTTTAACGTGTAAAAGCCATACTAACATGGCATATTTCGACACACCTAGTAATTTTGAGTAGGTGATCACTTTTTATGTGATAACAATGTGAAATATACCTTGGAGATCACTAACCTGAGTATTCTTGGGTTGAGTAGCTTACTCCATGGAAGTTGGTGATGGACCTAGACACAAATGTTGTGGAGGAGCATTGGATCTTAGTGACCACAATGGAACACATGTCGAGGAATGTTGGGCATAGGAGGACAGATGGCACACTGTCAAAGGAGATCACTTTGCATGAGGACACATTCAAAGCGAACCACCATGGAAGAGGGAGCATTGACTAATAGCTAGTTGGATAATACATCGTCTTGGAGTAGGGGCATTGAGCCCAAGGAGCATCATGCATGGATTGTGTTTACTCGAGGGTGGATAAACCCTTGTGACACTTGTATAGTCTTGTATTATAGATCACTCCATGTGGAGTTGTGTTGTTGGTTACTTGTATGGACATAGGTCTCTATTATATGCTAGTCTCCACCTATCGTTAGAATATATGATAATTGTACTCTAACTTTGTACTTGTCTTGGAGAGAAATCTTGTAGGGAGCAAGGCACTAGGGTTCATGAATAAACCCTAGAAGAAGACAAGATAGAGAGACATCATAGTTGTTCTTGGAGAGATCACTCTTGTTGGATGTTAGGGCTTGCTCTTGTGATGATAGGGTTTATGCTATGCAAGTAAACCCTAGAGAATAACTTGAAGTTGGAGGTGATTATGGTTTGTCTTGTGATTCTTGTTGTAGTGCTACGGTTTCTACTCTAGTAGAAGACATGAAGGTTGGAGATAACCACCTTGCATGATTTTGTAGCTTTGTTATTGTGGGATGCATGGAGTCTAGAGCGAGATCATGAAGAGCCTACCTCGATGAGTCTTGAGCTTGGTGTGATGCCTTGCTTGGAAGGCTTGGTTATTGTATTCTTGATGTTCCATGGAGTTCCTTGTAACAAATACCCATCCCTTAACTCCTGATTAAGGATATTGTTAGATTTTGTTAAACCTAGCACTCGTTAAATCATTAACCTAGCAGGTAGCAGATATAGAGAATAACTTACACAGCTAGGTTCTTAACTTAGTTACCGCAAGCAAAAAATAACCAATCTCAAAGAACATGACACACAAATTCTTCTCAATCAAAGTTGTTCATTAATATTCCAAACTTACTTGGGCTCTTGTCCTGGGATAATGGCCCAACTAAGGAATGACTTATAACCCTGGATTAGATCTAGTTGATCAACCCTCCTTCGCTGATCCAAATCTCCTTCATGTCCTTTCTCGAGCTTAACAATCACTAGGAAGCCTCTCTCAAGCTTGTGCTGTTGTAGTGTGTCTTTATCATCCCCCTAACCTTGCTTTTATAACTTTACATCAAGCTAAATCCCTAGCTCTCATCAAAGTGATTGATGGCTGAGATTAGATATTTGCCTCACTTAAGATCAAGGGTTGAGATTAAAACATATTCACTAAAGAAATTTACTTTACTTTTCCTAAGTTTCTTTAGCTCAATTAGCCAACATAATAATATGTGTTTTCTCCTATGTTAGACTCGGGCAAAGTTACATTAGCAACTTGTTCACACAAGAGAAAGTACTTAAAAGGACTGTGGGCGATTTCTACACACCTAGACATATAGGCTTGTGCAAAAGTACATGCCCAAGCTATAAGCATCAACAAATATGAGGTACTAGATTTTCACTTTTCTTATTGAATTGAAAACTCTTTTTTGATAATGGCATTGCCTTCTAGTTGTGGAGAGCTTTTTGATGGTATAAACTTTATTAAAGTCCAAGTCCAAATCACCAAGATATGCTCATTTGGAGATTTTCACCCTTGGTGCCATGTCAACATTACTGTGCAACTGCAATGTAGTAGATGATGTGGCACTCTAGGGTCCACATGTCACCTTCGGGGTGGTGCGATGGCATGTGTTGTCCTAAGGTAATTACCTTTTGTTTAATTTTAAATGAATCGTAATACATTTAATCAACACACCAATGTTAAATTAAAATTGCCCATGTACACAAATAACTAGCATACACAATTCAAAAGTGCCAATGGTTGGCAAAAATAAGAAATGATTGACATTTGAAGCTCTTGTCCCTTCTACCATTCATTGATGGTTCCCAACAATCTTTGATCAATTTCATCAAGTTACCCAATCATCAATCACTGATGGTCGAATTCCAAAAGTTTGCGGTCGGTGAATTCCAAAGCACTTCCCATGTGCTAGTGCAAACTCGTGTGTGAAATTCCAAGGTGATGATGGTCTCGTCATCCATTGGTAAAATTTGATACGTTTATTGTTGAAACCCTTAAGCGATTCATTGATTGTGGATACCATTGGTGAATTCCACAAATCTTACCACTCATTGATGGTTGGTAAAAATTAAAATCAAGGAGATTACTTTTGAAAATTTTGGAAATTCTATCAAATTACAGGTGCTGCATCAAACGTAAGAGAATTTGCATTAAACATTTGAGAGGTTTTTCTCTATTGAGGGAATAAATCAAATTTATGAAGAAAATTTTCCGCATCAATCTCCAAATGATCATAGTTTGATTGAAATTCTTGCCCAATTTTCCCTTCTTCTCCATGTATGGAAAATCTGTGAATGTAAGTAATTATATGTATATAAATATTCTCATATACATAATGCATTAAGGAAAATTTCACTAGAATGGATTATTACCAGAATTTATCAGATTCAATTATGTAACAAAATTTCTTACCAATATGTACTAACCCTAAAATTTATGTAACCTTGCTTAATAAACATATGAACTTTTTTTTTCCTCCAGAAAAATCGTAACCTTTCATTATTATAGTGAAAAATTACATGTAGTAAATGCTATTCAGCATATGCAGTTATGTCCCATAACTCTTTGGTATCTACAAACCATTCTATATATGGCCGTGTCAGTATCAAAAAATCATCACGCAGGATGATGCTGTGTCAAAAGTAAAAAATCACCATACAGGATGATGCTGTTATAGGTATATACATATGTACACCTCGCAGGGTGTTGTTCATAAAATAAAAACTGTAGTATCTACATCCATATTGTGTAAACAGTAATCCTTCAAAAATTAGTGACGATCCACCTAATGGTAATTTTGATCTATATAGGGCCTGTGGTAGTATTGATATTGTGAGGAGCCCCTCTGTTCTTGTATTATCCACTCTCCTCTTGGCAGGTGCGTGGCTTCCTTGGATAATCCGTTGGCACTGTGATTATGCTCCCTGTAGATATGACGAACAAATATGAGTCAAAATGAGATTTGAGATGGAATGCTTCGTCCAACAACATAATGAGAGTGTGTGCGTGACATCTAGAAATCTGATTGATCCAATTTATAATAATATTTGAATCACCATAAATCTGTATCTTTCTGCATCCATGATATAAAGCAAAATGTAAAAGATAGCAAAGAGTTATGAGTTCTGCAAAATTGTTCGTTCCTTCTCTTAGGCCCATCTTGACTTTGTAATAATGCTGATCTGATATATATAGAATGAAACCTCCCCCACAACCGTGTTGTTGGGCAGCTCCGTCAAAAAAAGCCCATGGAGAGGAATGATCTATAGGATCAGGGGCAATCGGTCTGTGGGTACGCGGGGGTGAATATTCAGGTAGCTCGCGATAAGAAGCAATGATTTTGGTGATAATTGATTGCCAGTAGATCGTTCCATTTTCAAAGATCATTTTATTTCTAGCCAGCCAAATCGCCCAGCAAATGATGAGAGGAAGACAAGGGAGGTTAGATCTAGCATGGGTTCGATTCCAGGCTTCACACGCTGTTGTTACATTATCTCCTTCCCATGTTCCTGAAAAACTGATTGCATTGGCCACGCCGCTCCATATCTGTTTAGTGATATTGCAGAAGAGAAAAAGGTGATCCGATGATTCAGATCGCTGTTTTCATAGTATGCACCAAGTGGGTCCATACACAGATCTGTGCATAAGCGCGTCCCCTGTGGGAACTTTTTGCCGTAGAATGCACCAGAAAAAGAGTCTGGTCCGAGGAGGAGTCCTTAAGTGCCAAATGTGCTTCCACTAGCTCTATATGTTTTCTGGTTTTTTGTTTGTAATCAGGCTCAAGTAGAAACCAGATTCGGCCTTGCTCCACATTAGTTCATCTGGTCCATCCTTGATCCAGATGTGGGATTCACTTAAAGCGCTTATGTAGTCCTCCCACCTATGATGCTAGATAGGTGGCAGATTTAACTGCGCAGCTGATTTCCATGCTTGAGAGAAAAGGGTAGAATTTCCTTGATCTGCAATGTGAGCGATTACCCTAATGCTCTGCTGCTCGAGTATTCGAATGAGCTCCCGAGGAAGAAAACATCTTCCCCCTCCACCTGTCCAAGGATCCATTCCGATGCGAGCCCTGGTGCCATCATTTATTCTCCAAGTAAGATGGCTCCGAATAAGGGGAAGTGAGCATAATAAAGCCTTCCATACCGAGGAGATGCCAGTTCTGTTCCAACTTGGCATCCAGATCCAATCCATGTTCTGTAACGGCCATATGTATTTGTGGTATGAGATGGATGTCCAGAGATTTTGCTTGGTAAGTAAAGTCCATCCCATTTTTGCAGCCAGCGCATAAGCGAAAGATGCAAGCTCCTTTAGATCCCATCCTCCCCATTTTTTGGGCAAAGAAATATTATCCCATTTAATCCATGCAAAAGTACGTTTGTCCTGTCCTCCATTCCAGAGATATCTGCAACAAATTTGTTTGAGACGGGCTAGTATACCTCTAGGTTTCTAGGCCAAAGCCATCCAAAAGACAGGGGTGGCTTCTAGCATGGATTTAATGAGAACCAACCTTCCTGCTCTGGATAGAAACTGGTGGCTCCAGTGAGATATCCTCTTCTCAAATTTGGATATCAGCCAGGTCCAATCTGCAATCTTGTGTCCCAAAGGCTTGATCCAAAACCCCAAATATTTGAAACCCTGATCCAGAGGTTGAGCGCTGAATGGGAATCGTTGCAAGGCAAGATTAGATTCTTGGACAGTTGTGTATGCTAGAGATATAGAGGATTTTGTGTGATTTGGCACCATACCCGTGGATCTGTAGAAGATGGCAAGGATCTTATCCAGTGAGGTCGTGTCACGTATGCTTCCATCTAAAAAAATGAGAACATCATCCACGAACAGGAGGTGTGTCAGGTAACACTGGTCAGTAATTTTTATACCTGT
This sequence comes from Pinus taeda, assembly GCA_000404065.3. Lineage (NCBI taxonomy): Eukaryota > Viridiplantae > Streptophyta > Pinopsida > Pinales > Pinaceae > Pinus > Pinus taeda. The sequence continues at coordinate 142,957 of APFE031128091.1, read as the reverse complement.
CAATCTGCCATTTTGCTTTTCATGATGAATGAGTCTTCTCAGGCATTCCATGACTAGCAGAAAGCGTAATGGTGACAGTGGACAACCCTGCCTGAGACCTCTTTCAGCATGAAAGAAAGGGGAGGTAGAGCCGTTAATGAGCAGGCTGTAAGAAGGGGTGGAAATGCAGGCCATTATCCAATTGGTAAATAATAGGGGAAAGCCCAGGTGGATGAGAAGCATTTTGATATAAAGCCAATAGACTCGATCAAAAGCCTTTGCCAGGTCAATTTTAAGGATGATACCCTTTAGTCGATGGGTTCAAATGGAATGGATGGCTTCTAGTGCAGTGCCGATGGCTTCATGAATCTGGCGGTCCTCAAGGAAAGCAAATTGTTCCGGGAGAATATGCTGAGATAGGATGGCCCTGATGCGATTTGCAATGATTTTGGAGATGATCTTATAAAGACAGTTGCAAAGGGAGATGGGCCGGAAGTCATTAAAAGAGGCAGGGGAGTTCGATTTCGGGATTAGGGCTATGAAGGTAGAGTTGATGGCATCGTACAATTTGCTCGAAGATCGGCATTCCTCCACAACCTGAAGCAGATCTGTGGCCACTGTATCAGAAAAAGCTAAGTAAAACTCTATAGTCCACCCATTCGGGCCCGGGCTTTTGTCTTTTTTAAACCACTTTAAAACCCCCTCAAGTTCCTCTAGAGTGACAGGAGCACTTAATTCAATTTCTTCCTCCTCCCCTACCATTCTAGGGAATAGTCCTGCAACTTGTATGAAATCTGCAAGGTTTGCCTCTTGTGGTGACCTGAATAGAGACCAAAAATGGGAGGTGCCCAATCTGGAGAGCTTTCGGAAATTATCAGCTTGCTCTCCGTCAGGAAGGGGCAATTTCCATATTGTGTTTGGAATCTTCCTTCCCTTGGTAAAATTCTGGTAGAATTTGGTGTTCTCATCGCCTGCCTTTAATCAAATGGCCCTACTCTTCAATCTCCAAGATTCTTCCTTCTCCTTAAGAATCTGGTCTTTCTGCAACTCCAACTCAATCAACTTAGACTTCTCAGCATGTGAGGTAAAGCCAAGATTTCTGTCATCCAAATATAATTCCAACTCAGCTTCAATGGTCGTAATCTTCTGATCGTCCTTAATCTTCTTCTCCTTTACCTAGTCCTTGGTTATTTGTTTTATCTGGGAGAGGTTGTGGCAGAAACCTTATGTTGCAGATCTGTGATTTGTGATAGGGTGAGTAGCCCAATAGTCCTTTATGAGTTTTGTATACCCCTCGTCTTGAAGCCAAACGTGATTGAATTTGAATGGTGCTTTTGGCTTGGCATCAGGTCCAAGTATCTATAGGAATATAGGGGAATGATTAGAGTTTCCCCCTGAGCCCACCCATTGTTTGTATCTGGTAAGCCTTTGAAGCAAGGGGATTTTGATCAGGAATCTGTCCAATCTTCTAGCTAGGGCCGCATCCCCTACTCTCCGATTCCTCCAAGTAGGCAAGGGTTTATTCATTGGGATGTCTGCAAGATGATGCTGATCCATAATATCCTTGAAAAAATCAGATAGGGGATCAATCTGGGCTTGAGACCCCCAGGATTCCCCAGATCCAATGGAGTAATTTAAGTCTCCCCCAATGATGACTTGGTCCATGTTTGTCAAATTTAATCCAAGAAACAACTGCCAGAAATCCTCCCTCCTCTGACAAGGGCCATAAACATTGATGATCCTCAAGGTTTCCCCTAGCTCCGTCAAGAAGAAATCCATGCCTACAAAACCCATACCTCCCCAGGTGGAAGATACATTAATAGTCCAAGGGTTGTATCCAATGGCTATACCCCCAGCTCTGCCATTGGCATCCATTGCATGGAATTTCCACCCGGATCTGATGGATAATAGGGTATGTTCAATAGAGGCAGCGCTACCCAGAGTCTCTTGCAGCATAATGATATCAACCGGGTCTTTATCAATCAACCTCTGCAAGGCTAGTTTTTTGGAGGTACTAGCCAGACCTCTGCAATTGAAAGAGAGGCATTTCATGGCGGAACCCCATCAGGGGTTTGCAACGCTCTAAGAACCCTTTCCTTGGTAGATTGTCTACCAGATGCTACCTGGGCACTGGCTTTCTGGATGGCCTTTTTCAGGTCAGATTTTTGTCCACGAGATACCTGAGCAGGTGGACCAGGGTAAGTTAGCCCCAGCCCAGAGTGAGATTCCGTCCCAGGAATGTGTCTAGAACGGAGGTTGTAGGAATGTGGAAATGCCGGGATCAAGGAGGCCGAAGCCTCAGGTTCAGATGGGGTCGGGTGGACTGTAAGGGAGGAGGGTGCTATGACAGGTGGGGGGAAGGATATCGCACATGAAATAACAGGAACCATAGATGCATTATTATCCGAAGGAGAAACAACTGAAAATGGAAATGAAGAAGAATGAGAGGATAGGGGGACAAAGGTAGAGTACTTGTTATATGCGCCATCTCTGCAGCAGCAGCAGCGCTAGCCCTAGTCAATGGTGGCGAGGGCGGCTTGTAGACTTCATCCACTATCTTAGAGGATTCCCCCGTGATACCTTTTGAAGCCGAAATGTTTATTCGCGTAGCCGATACTGGTACCTGGGGTGCCGACTCCGATGCTTTTCCTTTTTTGTAATAGAGGCGATCCGGAGGGTTCAACAATCTTCGCTATCAAAGGACATTCGTTGTAAATTTGTCCTACCTTATGACACCTTCGGCAATGGAAGGGAACCCCCTCATAATCCAGGATCTGGATTCTGGTGTAATGCCTCCATTTCAAGGTAATCTTTTCTTCCAGCCCCTCTCTTGTGTCCAAATGAACCAGAATTCTAGCCAGTGCATGATTTTTTGTCTGAACATAGGTCTTATCATATTCCAGGTATGTCCCAAGGGCGTTTCCAATTCTTATAAACACCGCTTCAGACCAAAATTGAAGGGGAAGACCAGGTAGTCGTACCCAAATAGGGCCTGCTCTGATTTGCTCCGGTTCCGGATCGAAGAGCGGTGACCAACGCTGGAGGAGGACCAGCGCCATCTCTATGTGCCAATATTTGGCAAGAATTAGATCTGTGTAGGCAACCTTCGAAAAATGAAGGGCAAATCATCCCCGAACCAGGCTCTGCACCTCTGGTAGTTCCTGTAGGATTCCACCCCAGATCTCTTGCACCCAATTCGTGAGCCTGTTTGCAGAATATGCCCTACCTCTCACGTGACCCACAAGTACCCTGTTAGCCTTGTCAACCACCTCCCCCATAGGAACGTCTTCGCCGAAAGTGATTGTGAGGTCCTTTGCAGAAGTCTTTACACACTTGACTTTTCTCTTCCCTGTCCTCAGCGCCGATGGATGTTTTTTTAATGGGTGAGCGCTCGCCCCCTTCAGAGGAGTCGCCGCATTAGGTTTTATGACTGGTCAATCGAAACAACCGGAAGGAAGGGAATTAGGATTAGCAAAAGCCGGAGGGGGTGAGAGTTGAGGGGGAGCCGGGTTATGAGGGGAAAGCGGGTCGAAAGCAGGAGAGGGAGGCGAGATTGCGGAGAGGAGGTTTAGGGTGCCAGGCGATAGCGGCGGACAATCCAGCCCTGAGGATCCCAGAGAGAGTGTTCCAAAGTGTAGTAGAGAGGCAGGAGGACTCGGAAGTGAGACGATCGGTGAGGTTCCCGGGAAAGGAGATGCAGCTCCGTCGCGGCTAGGGTTAGGGCTTTGCCTGCAGAGAATGGTCTGTCCCTCGAACGGGTCCAGGGAATAGTCAAGGGCCTCCTCTTCTAAATCCATTTCTTCCATTGACCGAAAACCGCTGCTAAAACTGCCAAGGGTGAGGCTGACAGTGAGCGCAGTAGATTGTTGTCGATAGGGCGAAAGTGGTAGTGGCTACAGGTATCACGGTAAACTGAAATTACTGCGATTAAAAGTGAAATCTCTGTCACTGTGCAGGAGCAGGGATGCGCGCGCGCCACCTGCCCTCCTGTGGCCATGTCAGAGCCCCATCTCTCTCTCTCCAATATACATATGAACTTATATAGTTGAAGTTTCGAATTCAAATATGGGGAATACAACAATTTCAGACATAATTTATACTAGTGTAAATAAATATATTTACCAAAAGTTACTGTCCACTATAATTTATGCAATTCTTTGCACAAATTTAGGCAGGAGTAAAAGTGTAGATATGCAGATTTACTAGCAGTTATTGCTCACCAAAACTTATGCTTGTATTTGTACATGAATAGGCAAGAGGATTATGTAATTAATTTTTCCACTTTAAATGTCAAAATATGCCCCAAAAGCTCTTGTAAACTTGGATTAATATACATTCTTGCTGTGATATATTAAACTCAAATATAACTTTAGATCTTTGCATGAATATGTATATATGCCAAAATCATATAAACAAATTTTCATTATCAGAAAATTAAACACTACAAACTTTCACTCTCCCCCTCATAAGCTCCCTCTTGGCTTAGGAATTTCCATGTGTTTTCCAAGTAAGAAACTTTCCAGGCTCTCTTAATTAGGGACCTACAACAGCTTCTCAGGTGGAGATGATGGGACAACCAGCTGCTTGAAGAACTCCTCTTCTTCAATGTCATGAATTTCTTTTGTCATGGAGTCTTGATCTTTTGGGGCTTCTTCATAGGGCACGGACCATCCATCACTTTACTTTCATTCATGAGTCAATCATGTCCTCATTCCTTTTATCAGAAAGTGATCCATTAGGTGTCCATCTGGCTTTTCTTCATGTCATGTTGCTTTCTTCATGCCATATTTTTCCGTAAGGATCTAACATCTTTCTATATGGTCTTCTTGGAAGTCATCCACAGATCTTCCCTTTGGCAGTCCTACATAAACCCATCTAGATATTAGTTCAAAAATAAGAAATGAACACTTAAACCAAAAATTACCTTTGTGATGGTCTTTGATCATGACATCTTCTTGTAGGTATCAACATCTTGCATACATGTTGACACATCTCTCAAAGATATCCATTGTCAAGGGTCTCTATCTTTTTCTGACTTTCATTAGTCTTTATGTCTCTTCGGGAGATATCCTAGTCAAATATTCTTGGTCTCAGATGTTGAATTCCTTCTACCATTATTGCATATCTCATGATCTCTTCCCCCTTTTTCCTTACACTCTTCGTTCCCAGGAGCTTCCAATCAGAGTTCCTTAATTGTAGTTAGCTCCCTTATGCTTCGTATGAGAACACATTATGTTGATTTCATCTAGTGTGACCTATGCATTTCTGCAACTTTCAGAGGAGGAGATCCCCATTTTTCTTTGGTCATGTTTCCCAAGATGGAAATAGTGATCCATATTATTTGCAACCATATGACATGACTTCCATAATAACCTATGTAAGCGTACATACCTCATCTTTCTTTTGGGTCATTCAGACTTCCTGTTGACACATCTCCCAAAGATATCCATTGTCAAGGGTCTCTATTTTTTTATGACTTTCATTAGTCTTTATGTCTTTCCGGGAGATATCCTAGTCAAATATTCTTGGTCTTGGATGTTGAATTCCTTCTACCATTATTGCAGATCTCATGATCTCTTCCCCTTTTTTCCTTATACTCTTCGTTCCCAGGAGCTTCCAATCAGAGTTCCTTAATTGTAGTCAGCTCCCCTATGCTTCATATGAGAACATATTATGTTGAATTCATCTAGTGTGACCTATGCCTTTCTGCAACTTTCAGAGGAGGAGATCCCCATTTTTCTTTGATCATGTTTCCCAAGATGGAAATAGTGATCCATATTATTTGCAACCATATGACACGACTTTCATTATAATCTATGTAAGCGTACATACCTCATCTTTCTTTTGGGTCATTCAGACTTCCTGTAGCAGCTTCATTTGAATGAAAGAGCTTTATCTTTTAGACTTGCTTCATTGTTATGTCATCATACCATCATCCCTTGAATACCACGAGTTGGAATTCTTGATGAAACATTTGCTTCCTCTCTAGATCGGTGAATCCTTTGATAAGGATTCCATCAGAGAAACTTGAGGATCTTTCATATCCTCACCCAGCAAATGTTTCCTTATTGACTATTGTATGATGATCTCGGTCGATGATGACCTCTACTTCTCTTTATAAGTATCACTTGAGATTTCAATGAGGTTTCCTAAAGCTCTTATTCTTTGTAATCAATAGAATTTATTCTAGACAATCTTTCTGCTTTCCATGTCAAGAGCTCTTACTTCTAACGCTTCTATCACGATGCTATTTTCTAATCTGATGCATCCTATCTTATTTACACTGCTTTCTATCTGCAATTACAAGTGAAAAGTACCTTTTCATGAAGAAGATCATTTCAGTCATAGTAAAGATCTTCTACTTCTTCCTTCTTAAGCTTCTTTGCCTCAGGTTCTTTCACATCCTCAGTAATATGGGCTTCTTCCCTATTCCTCTTGTCCTTATTACGTTTAGGACAATCTCTTCTATAGTGCCCAAGTTCCTGACAACCATAGCATCTTACCTTTAGCCATGTTCTTCTTTTTCTTTTGAGGACCAAGCTTTCCAAATTTCCCTTTTCTTCTTGTCATAGCAGCATATGCTTGATTTTTGCTCCTTTGGTTCTACATCAACTTTTGCCTTCAGTCTGGTTTCTTCGATCTTACAGAGTGACCATAGATCTTGAAATGGAGTAGTCTCTTTCTTCCCATATAAACTTGAAGTGAAGTTACCCCATTCTTCCGGTAGTGCATTCAGTACCACTGTGGTCATCTCTGTATCATACATGACTTCCCAGCCCTTGTAGTTGATCTTGAATTTCTGATATCCTCAAGTATGAGGCTATTCCGTCTTCCTTGGACATCTTTAGTTTGTAGAGTTCTTGCCTTAATGAGATTACTTCTCTTGCAGTACTTACAGAAAACAACTCTACCAATTTGTCATATATAGCTTTTACAGTCTCCAACTTTGATAGATATGAGATTGGAGAGTCTTTTATAGATTCTATAAGAATCCTTTGGGCTCTCACTTCTCCCTTCATGAATTTAGCATGTGGTTGAGTATCGTTCTTTGGAGGCTGGTTTGTGACCCCTTGATGTGATCCATGACCTCATTCTCAATAAGATTTAGGTTTGTCCTTTTCTTCCATGCAAGGTAATTTGCAGCCCCAACCAATTTATTGCTTTCCTTACAAAACAACATTTCGATATTATCAGATATAGTCATAGACTTACTTGAGTGATTGCTGCTTGCTTCCTCCTTAATCTTTATGTTGATAGAGGACTTGCTTCTTGAGGGATTGATGAAAGAGAGCTTGATTCACGATCCTTCTTGAATGTTTTAGTCTTCCTTCTTTCTTGAAGATGGTTTCGATATAGGGTTTTGAATATCTTGACCTTGGTAGCCCTTGAATCTGCTACGATCCTTTTTTGAGGCTTGATGTCTTCTTGATTGAATGCCCCTTCTTGACTTCAACACCTAAGCTTCGATACCATGTTGAGAAATCTAGGTCATAAGGAGTTAAAAGATTTCTCTGCTCGATAATTGCTTGTGTTATACTTTTACTTCTTAAATTATAGTCTTCTCTTCATTATATTATTATTATTTTCTTTTCATCAAGACAATTACCAATATGCACAATAGAAGACAAGTGACACAGTATGTAGGCTTGTCAGCGAGGGCCAAAACCTCTCAACTCTTGAGAGGAAAACCCGATCAAAGTTATTCTTATAGATCTTCAATTGTCGAATACCAAGACCATGACAAAGACCCTTGACTCTAGTATCCTCCCAAGAACCTTATCACTAACCGTGATGTCTTGCCTCGACTTCCTTCGAACTGCTCTCCTTGGCTTCTAGAGAAACTCAGTCTCTATCCTTCACACTGCTTCTTCTTGGCTTCCTCTAGAGAAACTCGGTCTCTAGGATTTTACCGATCTCTTCTAGAGAATCTCGGTCTCTATCTCGGTCACTCAAAGAATCTTGGTTTCTTAGATTTACCCTAGAACAAAAACCCTAGTCTCTTTAAGACCTATACTGCTTCTCTTTGGCCTCCTTCTACAAGATTCTATACCCAATCAAACGTTACCTTAATGCAGCAATAAGTTCTCCTTTGATCTTCTCTTGATGCCTTTGGTTCTTCTTCTTTTGCACCCAAAACAAGTACCCCAAAAGAATCCTTTCTTTGTTGACCCCAGAAGAAACTTTCCTTAGCTATACCCAGAAGAATCCCTCCTTTGCTATACCCAATCAAACGTTACCTTAATGTAGCAATAAGTTCTCCTTTGATCTTCTCTTGATGCCTTCGGTCCTTCTCCTTTTGCACCCAAAACAAGTATCCCAAAAGAATCCTTCCTTCGTTGACCCCAGAAGAAACCTTCCTTAGCTATACCAAGAAGAAACCTTCCTTAGCTATACCCAGAAGAATCCCTCCTTCGCTATACCCAGAAGAATGCTTCCTATGCCTTCTTCGCACTTCTGCTTTGTAGGCCTCTTCTTTGCACTTCTCTTCACTGAATTGCTCGTCGAGTTGCTTGTCTGTAATTGAGGCCGAGTGTGGCTACTTATACACCACATCTCATATCCCTTAGGCTGACATCATCACAAGTAGGAAGGCCGACTTCTTCTAGCAAGTTCTTTCATCGTTGTAGGCCAACTTGAAGAGGATAAATAACAAGGTCTTGGAGGATACTTTACATAGACATGTTTGACCTTTTACAAAGTGTAACATGACTTCATTACATGACAATGACTCTCATTTTATGACTAGATGACAAATAATTCCTAAAGACTCTCAATGGGAGTCTTTGACTCAAAAACAAAATCTCATGCTCATGAAACCCAAGAAGCAAGCAATACAATAAATTTTCTTCTTTACATCTCATTACATAAAATCATAAATACATGTCATTGTGAAGACCGAACCTAGTTACACTTTTCAACAATACAAGTAGATATTTGGGTCATGTATTAATATATCTTTACTCTAGCTATGTGCTTACACTTATATGGGCATTATTGAGATTTATTCAAATGGAGGCCTACTCCTCATACAAGGTCAATGGTTCAAATTATACCAGACCAGATCTTACCCCCTATAACTATGGAAACAAAGGAGGAATTAGGTGACATTGTATACCTTGAGATTACCATATAGGAATTGTAGCGAGTGAATTTAGTAAAGGTACAAGGACAATTTTATCCATAGTTAACACATTATAAGTGAGATTTGTTACTCTAGCTCAAATAGGATAAATTAAGGCTTCTTGAACTCCCATTACAAATCAAACCTTAAAGTCCAAGTCTTGGTCCAAATACCTTTTCAAGAGATGGATTTGCAAGACCTTCAAACTATAGCAATATTTTGAGACCAACTAACTTTGATTATACTAGTATGCAACAACTTTGCATTTACAGCTAGGAAGGTAAGTTTTTTCTGTATTCAAGCTTCTGTGGTCCATAATGAATTAAGCAAAGTCTTTCGGTAGAAATCACATAAGAATTTTTTTTGGCAACGCGTTTCGAACCAACAAGTGTGGGTCATCTAAGGTAAGTTTTGCCTAACAATAATATTAGCTAACGGTCCCAAGGCCGACCTGCAAAGTTTAACGTTTCAGGAACAACCATTCATTAATGTAGATTATAATCTCTTGTTAAAACTAAATGCGTGGAGTGATAAGGAAAACTGATAACGAAGTGGGGATTGAAATTTCTTCATGGTATTAGAACTTGGTTGGCTGAAAAGTGCAGTTTGGGATAACAAAGTGAAAATTACAGCAAGCTGATTTTTACATAGAAAACAAAAACATTTACCACAAATTTGAAATTTTCAGTTTGGTAGGACAGTGAAACATGTCTTTGGTTTGAGAGTTGAAGACATGTTGGATGGGCATAACAACTACAGTGCATGGAAGGAGAGAATCCAGAGCATCTTTGAGGAAGCAGAAGTCTGGGGCATAATGATTAATACCACACAGAACCCAGTGGTAGTGCCTGCTGACCTTGTTCAGTTGGCATAGTTTAACAAAAAGAATGCTAAGGCAAAAATATTGATTCTGGAAGGAATCAAAGATCATGTCATTCCTCATGTGAGAGGAAAGACTTATGCACATGAGATGTGAGCAGCGTTGACCAGTGTTTACCAGAGCTCAAATGAAAACATAAAAATAGTCCTAAAGGAGAAACTGAAGGCCATTAAAATAGATAAGATTGACAGTGCTACAACATACCTCACAATGATCACTTCAGTGAGAGATGAGTTGACAGCCGTAGGTGAGATCATTGCACCCACTGAGTTGGTGAAGATTGCTTTGAATGGTCTTCCCAAGACTTGGGAGAATTTTGTGGATGGCATTGTTGCATGGGAAAACCTTCCCAATTGGGAGAGGGTTGTGGGATGATTGTGCATTCAGAATGAGATCAGAAAGAACCATCTTGGGGCAGCCAAACAGGTGGAGCAGGATGACAATGTGTCATTGTTAGCAAGATGTAAGAAGGGCAGAGCAAAGTAGCAAGCTTCCAACAGTGGAGGCAAAGACAAAGGTAAAGGCAGTTGGAATTGTCAAAAGTTGGGACACTATGCCGTTGTGTGTTCGGAGAACAAGAACAAGAAAGGGAAAGACAAACCCATGGCAACTTTTGCAGAGATAGAGAGCTTCTCAAAGAGCTTTGATTGGGAGTTTGGGTTCATAGCTTGTGAGACCACTAGTGCTGGATCACCTGCCATACAGGTTCAGAGGGAGTGTGCATTCCCTGCTACTAGCAGAGCATCTTCTAGCATTTGGTATGTTGACAGTGGCGCTTCCCGCCACATGATAGGAGTCAGAGAGTACTTCTCAGAGCTTTCAGAGAGTGATACGGATATGGAGGGTAGTACTTGGTGATGACAACATTGTTAGAGCAGTCGGTGTGGGAACATTGACATTTGGTAGGGGACCCAAACCTTCCTTGAAAGTGTCAAATGTTCTATATGTGCCTGGAATGAAGAAGAACCTGATATCCGTCTCAACGCTCGAGAACAGAGGGTATGATGTGTTGTTCAGGAGAGGGCAGGTGCTTATATATCCTAGGGGAACTCCAGCTTCTTCAGCGAGAGAGATTGGTGTGCGCCATGCCAAGTGTACAAGTTCTCATTCTAGCCCCTGATGGCATTGAGTAGCAGCACCCGAGACAGGACCAACAATAGATCTAGCAGTTCAGAGTTGTGTGAGATTTGGCACCGCAGGATGGGGCACATGTATCATGGGGCCTTAGTACAATGGGGGAGATCACCACTGGTGTGCCAGATTTCAGTTCTGATCACCTTGATATGCAGAGGATGTGCTCTGGGGAAGTTTGCCAGATCCCCTTTTCCCAACAGTGACAACAGAGCGACCGAGATCCTTGACTTGATTCATATCGATGTGAGTGGTGAGATGTCTCATGTATTCTTGAGTGGCTATTAGTACTATGTTTTATTCATTGATGACCACTCTAGGAACACCTAGATTTATTTCTTGAAGACCAAGAGTGAGGTCTTCAAGCGGTTTCGAGAGTTCAAAGCTCTTGTGGAGACCCAAACAAGTAGGAAGATCAAGGTGCTCAGGTTGGACAATGGAGGGGAGTATACCCTTGGTGAGTTTGTTGATTTTTGTGTTGAGGCAGACATTAGAAGGGAGTTCACAATTCCTTACAACCCCCAATAGAATGGGGTTGCAGAGAGGAAGAATAGATCCATTGCAGGGGCTGCCAAACACATGCTTCATGATTAGGGGTTGCCTTCTTGCAGAATAGGAATCCACATCGTGCCTTGGGGAATGTGACTCCGGAGGAGGCTTTTTCTAGGAAAAAGCCTAATGTTGGGCACTTTCGTATCTTTGGGTGCCTTACATATTCCTATGTCCCCAAGGAGAACAGGACCATGCTAGAACCCACTGCAGACAACGACATTTTTATGGGTTATAGTGAGACCTCAAGAGCTTATCGGATTTATATTCCTATGGAGAGGAAAGTGGTTGTTAGGCGGGATGTGAAGTTCGAGGAGGAGAGAGCTTTCAGGAGGTCACGGGAGTTAGAGTATCTAGAGTGACCAAACCCTCAGGAGTAGTTCAGTCAGTCACAAGGATCCTGTGGTTAGGGATCAGGAGGTACATCGATTACAGTGTCAGGTCAATCAATGAGCAGTGGCTCTTGGAGTCAGGTGGGTGGTTCTTCGGGCAACATCCAGGGCAGTCCGCGGAGCAGTTCACAGGGTAGTCCACTAATGGACAGTTCGCACGATACTTCAACATCTACAGGCACATATTCAGGGATGAGGTTAGTTGGCAGGGCTTTAGGAGTTCAGGCTCTTGATGATGATGAGGATTCTTTCACTCCAGTGGGAGAAGTATGCTCAGGGAAGAGGAAGCTCAAGTGGCTTCAAGATACCTTGCGCGAGGCCACATCAGTTGTTGGGCCAAAGAGACAGGTTAGAGAGAGTAAACCACCTGAGTGGTTTTGCAGTTACATGGCATTGGTAACCAACATTGTTGACTCTGAGCCTTTTAGTTATGAGGAGGAAGCCAGCCATCAGGTCTAGAGAGAGGCCATGATGGAGGAGTATTCTTCTATTATGAAGAATTATGTTTGGGAGGTAGTGCCGAGGCTTGAAGGTAAATTAGTTGTTACTTCCAGATGGCTCTACAAGATAAAAAATGCTGCAGATGGCAGCATCGAGAAGTTCAAGGCTCGATTTGTGGCGAGAGGGTTCTCACAGGTAGAGGGAGTTGACTATTAAGAGACCTTCGCTCCCATAGCTTGGTATACATCTATTCGCTGCATTATATTGATTGCAGTAGAGATGGGTTGGAAGATCAACCAGATGGATGTGAAGACCACATTTCTCAATGGATTCATTTAGGGGGAGGTTTATATTGAGCAGCCACAGGGCTTTGAGGTGCATGGGAAGGAGTCCTATGTATGCAGATTGAAAAAGGCACTTTATGGCTTGAAGCAAGCTCCTAGAGCTTGGTACTTTAAGATTGATACGTACTTGCAGCAATTGGGTTTTACAAAGAGTGACGTTGATCCGAACCTATACTTCATTGTGGTGGGTGAGGAGCCTCTCATTCTGGTGTTGTATGTTGATGGCTTGATCATCACTGGTGTAGAGAGACTCATTGAGGGTTGCAAGAGAGATCTTGCTTCAGAGTTTGAGATGAAGGATATTGACTTGATGCATTATTTTCTGGGATTGGAGGTGTGGCATGAGGAGGGGAATTTCTTCCTGGGACAAGGGAAGTACATTGTGGATATTCTTTGCAGATTTCACATGGAGGACTGCAAATCCATGTCTACACCTATGATCACTAACAGGAAGAAGCTTCACGCTTCTGATCCCGAGTTGGTGGATCCTACTCTATATAGACTTTTGATTGGTTGTTCGATGTATATGGTCGACACTCGACTAGATATATGTTTTGCAGTTAACACTATGACTCAGTTCATGTGTGAGCCCAGGAGGGTGCACTAGGTGGTTGCAAAACACATTCTTCGTTACTTGCAGGGGACTCTGGATTTTGGTTTGGATTATAGACAGGGTGATGGAGTGAGACTGGTAGCGTACATGGATTCAGATTGGGTAGGTTGTGCTTCAGATAGGAAGAGTACTTTCAGGTGTTGTTTTGGGTTGGGTTCGACAGCTGTGTCATGGATCAGCGAGAAACAACAGTTAGTTACATTGAGCTTAGCTGAGGCAGAGTAGTATATGGCTGCTAGTTTGGCTAGTTGTGAGGCAATATGGCTTCGCAAGATGTTGTTTGGTCTATTTGGTCAGGCATTAAGACCTTTAGTAATTTACTGTGATAATCAGAGTTGCATAAAACTCACGGAGAATCCAGTTTTTCATGACAGGTCAAAGCATATTGAGATCAAGTATCACTTCATTAGAGACTATGTCCAAAAGGGAGCTGTCAAGCTTGAGTACGTTTCCACAAATGAGCAAGTAGCAGACATTTTCACCAAAGCCTTACCACGGGGCAAGCATGTCTACTTCAGAGACAAGATGGGAGTGGTGAGGAACACTTTCCTCGGTAAGAGGGAGTGCTAAAATTTGGGTACCAGAGGACAAGTGATTCCGTAAGGCTTTGATCTTTGGCCTAGGGAAAAGTGTCCAAATTTATTTTTTACTGTTCTCCTAAAGTGACTTTATAAGTGGTAAAGTCAATTTAATTTAAAAGTGACTTTATAAGTGGTAAAGTTACATTCTAATTTAAAAGTCACTGTATAAGTGGTAAAGTTACATTCTAATTTAAAGGTGACTTTATTAAAGTCAATGAAGAATTAGGAAGTGAAAAAGTGACTGGAAATAGAAGGCTAAGTGGATGAGTTAAAAAATAGAAAGTGAGAATTAAATGCACATTTATTCTCATCCCTAGATCTAAATGAATCTCAGCCAATAGATCTTAGGGTAACCCAAAAGGTCATTTAGAGAATAAAAGGAAAAGAGAAGAGGAAAAGATCATTCATTCTTTCATGAGCATTTGAGAGAAAGAGAAAAGAGAGCAAGGAGAAAATTTCTGAGCAGTGAGGAAGTGAAGGAGAGAAGCAAGAATACATTTCAACAAATTTGGACAACATCATTTATTGGCATGCATCCCAAGGCAAAACCGTACAGCAAGAAAAGGCAAAAAAATTGAGGAAGAGGGACAGCACAGAAATCGAGGAAGAGGGACAGTAGATTTGGGCATGAATTTCAAGGCAGCCGTATTGCTGAAATTTGTATGGTCTGTACAACAAGTTTTGGGCACATTTTTCGAGGCAGGCCATACAACATTTAATGTTGTTTTATTGCTGTAAAAAATTATTTTTCGCTGTTCACTGATTGGCACGATTTTCGAGGTGGAGTTCAAGCACAAAAATCGAGATATGTTGTAATTTGTGGTTGTTGGAATTTTTACTGTGTATTTTAGTTTCTCTGTAAAAGCATTTTCAGAAATAAAGAAGAGCTCTCACACTGGTTTCCCCAAGAGTTGTAGGGGGTTTTTCCAAGGTCACATTGACCAAAAATCACTTTGTTATTTTCTGTATGTGGTTGTCATAATTTTGCTGTGTTTTATTTTTGCAATTTCAGCAGTTGTGAAATCTCTAAATTTGTTTTTTCAGAAAATATTGTCATTTCTAGATTTTAGAATTTTTTATCATGCTTGAATTTAAAACTAAATGCATGGAGTGATAAGGAAAACTGATAACTAGAGTGGAGGTTGAAATTCTTCAAAGCTTTCTCCAATCCGTCTCAAACTCTACCTATTATCACATCCTCAAAAACCTAAACTCAGAAGCTGATCAATAAGCCAACAAGGCTTGCCTTCTCAATGAAGGTCAGTTAGATATCAATGGAATTCAAAGGTATGTGCCAATCCCACGATTCAGAGTTTCCCTTCCTAGTGCTTCCCCCCCGCCCCCTCCCCCGTCCTAGTGCCCTTGTGCCCTCTCCTCACCTCAAATTTCCCCTTCACTATAAACGTCGACATTGTATTTTTGATGGATCACTCTAATCTCCTCATTATCCCTCTCATGATTGACGGGTGCATTTGTTGTCAGCGAGATGTGACATTGGACGACAACTTGCCTCGTGCAAACATGCCCGATTTAATTGCCCTTGTGTCAATCAATCTTGATCTCATGGCCTGCTCCTGTTCCACCCCCCCTGTTCGATCATGGTGATTTTTCTGCTTCAAGGTACTAAAGAAGTTAATATCAATATAGAATCTTGCGTGTGGTTTTCATGGTATGAAAGGGATAAACCTGGATGTGACCGCACCGCGACATTCATGCCTGGTGAGCAATGTAGGATTAGCAATATGAATTTGCAGGGGATTTTGAAATGGGCTATCATTGTTCCAATTGTGGCGTCCAGGCATTGGTGTAGTAGGAAGCTTTGTGACGAGCTTCAGATAACATTGTGGGCTTCCTTCTATCGAGAGGACCACTTGTGGGTGCAACATCGCTGCAGTTGGGGCATTTGACACCTTGCTCCTTTGGGGTCTGAGGTGGGTGATGTAATTGATGATATTCTCTACATTGTAAGATCTCGGATTTTCATTGGCATTTACTCTGTTCCATGTTCTGGTTCCTTTAATATACATGTCTCTCATGCATACACCTGCTCCCTCCCATTTGTTGTTGACCCTTTGTATCGCCCCCTCACTATATTTCGTGCCATTTGGATTTGGTGTTGGAGCCTCCTGAATTCTGAGCACTCACCGGTTTTCTTCGGATCTCTGCCCCCTTTCGCCTAAATTCCATTGTCTCTTCCCTCCTCCTTTTGTACTCTCAAAACGCT
The DNA here is from genome assembly GCA_000404065.3 of Pinus taeda. Lineage (NCBI taxonomy): Eukaryota > Viridiplantae > Streptophyta > Pinopsida > Pinales > Pinaceae > Pinus > Pinus taeda. Next base: position 126,702 of record APFE031128091.1, on the reverse strand, counting down.
GAATTCCCAGTGGACTCAAGCACATCGAAATCAAACTCCTTGGCCTCCATTGTGTTGAAAAGTCTAACTAGGTTCGGTCTTCATAATGACATGTAATTGTGATTTTATGTACGAGATGTAAAGAAGAAAAATAAAATTATTGTAATACTTGCATCATGGGTTTCACGAGCAAGAGATTTTATTTTTGAGTCAAGGCTCCCATTGTGAGCCTTTAGGAATCTTGTCATCTAGTCATAAAAGAATAAAGGAGTCATTGTCATCTAATGAAGTCATGTTACACATTGTAAAGAGTCATACTTCACTATGTAATATCATCCTCCAAGACCTTGTCATTGGCCCTCATCATGTCGGCCTACAACAAAGATGTATTTGGAAGATAAAGTCGGCTTCCCTCCAAGAGATCATGTCGGCCTAGAGGTCATGAACAAACTTGTATATATACCCAGACTCAGCCTCATTTGGAGACAACGAATTCAGTGAAGCAAGTTGAGAAAGAAGTGCGAAGTATACACTAGAAGAAGCCTCCATATCAGCGCAACAAAGAGGAAGGATAACTAAGATAGTCAAGCATTGTTTTTGGGTTAGTTTGTTCTCCCACATGCGAAGATAATAGAACCAAAGGTATCTAGAAGAAGAAGAAGGAGCAGCTGTCACTTTAAGGTGATTTTGTTTGGGGATAGAGCCTTGCTAGGAGAAGCCGAGTCAAGGTACAAGAAGTCTCTCTCTTGTAGAGACTATAAAGGAAGCGAAGATAATGTAGGGTTTCTATGGTAGGGTGGCAAGCCTACAAGAAGAGACCAAGAATCAAAGGAAGCCGAGATCAAGAAGGGAAGGAGCTGAGACCGAGAAGAGAAAGGAAGCCGAGAACAAGAAGAGGAAAAGCATTGTTGAAGAAGAGGTTAGTGACTTGGTCTTGGGAGGATGCTAGAGTCAAGGGTCTTTGTCATGGTCTTGGTATTCTTCAATTGAAGATTTATAAGAAAAATTTCTGATTGGGTTTTCCTCTCAAAGAGTGAGAGGTTTTGGCCCTGGCTAACAAGCCTACATACTGTCCCTTGTCTTTTATTGTTTATTTGGTAATTGTCTTGATGAAAAGAACACAATAATAACATAAGGAAGAGAAGATCACAATCCAAGAAGTAAAAGTATATCACAAGCAATTATCAAGAAGAGAAATCTCCTAACTAATGATGCCCTAATTTCTCAACACATTGTGTGTGACCACTGGGGAAAAGCACATGATATTATCAATTCTGAAATTTACAATTTGTAAGTTAAGGTATGTGTCAACAACAAGTCTCTGCATGCAATTCTTCCAAGTGGATAGTGGCTCTCAAACAAAGAATCTCTAGCCTGCAGGACAAAGTGGATGCACTGCACAACTTAATTATGGACCTCAAGTTCTAGGGCACTCACTCAGACAATCAATCCATACGGCCTACCCATGGTATTGACATTAATAGGCCTGCTGACTCTGCAGATTAACTGATGTTTTAATGCCCAGTTTTACATGTATGTATCTGCTGTTTCAATTTTGCTGTCTCTACTGTTACCGGCAAATAAGAGTATTGTTTGGGTTTGGGTTTTTTGATGTCATCTGGGAAAGGGGAATTCGACATATTTTGTTATACCAGATGTTGCTGAGCAAATAGCCATGTAATTCTCTTGGGTATTTGCTGCGACCAGGCGTGGGTTTAATACAGAAAGCACTCATTTTTGTTTAAAAAAACATTAATTATGCAGCACCATAGACACAAGCAAATCTTTTTAGTAGACATACACAAATCGATCTCCTTATATATATACACACACAACAATCTTCAATGTGAAAATCCTCTCGAGCACTAACAATCAATCTCATAATCAAAGATATATGGCAATTTAATGCATGTACCATATTCCACATCCCATACAACAAAAGACATACATTATTCATCTCTATTTTTAGCAACAAAATTGATGGAGCAAATGAAAAATTATCTAATGAATAAAGGAAACTCTAATAAAAAATTTCAAGTTGGAAATTGATTTGGAAGGAGCCTTTTCCACTAACCATAGGTCTGTTACACATCAACTTTTGAGCATGACAAGCATGTTGTGGGTCATGGATGGAGTGACCAGATTTGATTGGGAGGGATTCCTAGCTAAGAGTAGGTGGTGGCTAGGTAGTGGTTCCAAGACTTATGGAGAGGAATATCTCCCCACCCTAAAATTGACAAAACACTCATTGCACTAGGTAGTGGTTCCAAGACTTATGAAGGAAGATCTCCTCACCCTAAAATTGACAAAACACTCATTGCATTTATTTCATTTTTTCTGTTTATATTCTTCTAAACACGATTGCATCTGTAAAGGATTATTGGTGAGTATCTATTATCTCTTCATTTCCTAATCCCATAATTCAGTCTTCATGTATGTTCCAAAAACAAAAGTGTGGTTTTTAGTCTCCATTCAATCTTTTTGGTGCCACTTGTCCCTTCCACAACGTTGTCAAAAGCATAGTTGCGGGGGAGCGC